>CABFOW010001130.1:155647-169990 GCA_902141385.1 Timema californicum | reverse complement strand
ATAAAAACTTCTAGTCGCATTCCTGTTTAAAAATATATAATTTTATAAACATACATTCTATATATAATTATGTATTTTTAAACAGCACTACGTCGAGAAGTTTTGTTTCATGCATATTAATATTACCAACTCCTCTCATGTTAATAACTTTGAGCTATGAAACCCAGACAGCGTTTTCTGCACCAAAAAAGTTTGACACATAACCTTAATAAATGCGTTTAAAAAATGTGCCCCATTTGAAAATGGCTCCTGCCGCGTACAATATCATATTTCATAAACGGTATTAAATAACACCACCTTTTTTTATACAACAAATGTTGAGTAAAAGTGCAATCATTCGACCACGAACATTGCATCAAAAGGTTATTTTATTATTTTTTACACCATTTCTCTCTTTTCGTTGGCGTACCATTTCCATTTGTAGCCACACACACTCGCACACTTGTGTGGGTTCTCCCCCGAATTTTTTCTGATATGTGAAGTTGGCATTCATGGAGTGGTTCGCCGCGTCGCGTTTTAGTTTTCCTGATGGTTTTTTTTTTGAAACTATAGAGAAAAAGAACATCAGTTAGTAAACCCCGACTGCAGCTAGATACCAAACTGGATAATAATTATGTGTGTCTCATTTAGCGTACACGCTCCATACCAACTGATTAAATCATCTCACGTTTTACAAACTAACTTGAATACTTGCTATTTGGCCGAATGCACGAACGTACCCGATTAGGTTGAGAATCAACGCCACTCACTTCTCACTCAACCTTCACTCTTAACTCACTCTCGCATACTGCCTCAAGGAAGGCATGTCCAACCATCCCTCCCCCTCCCCGGTTGAGGGCCATTGGCGAGCTGGCCGGGTCCATACATGACATATATACGACATAAAGACGGAATATAATAGAAGCTTGAACGAATAATTATTAATTGTTTAACAAATACTCCAAACATACTTAACACAACTAGCATTATACTTACAATTCTGGAAACTTTATGGAAGTCAGCGAGTATTTACGTCAGCTCCAAGAGCCTAATATGAAGTATTTCAATTTGAGCTGGAGTGCATATTCTGAGACGTCACTATCGCAATAGCTCGACCTGCCTTAAATGGGGAGATTGGGGTTCGAATCTCGGTCAGGTGTACTGAGGGTAGTGGCGATTCCTAAATTGTTTTACACTCTCCCTTCACACAAATGTGGGTGCACTCACTGCCTCTAAATTCAACTTTCATAATCCCTCCCCCGTTAGCATAATTAGTAAGCCTACATAGGAGTATAACCCGAATGGGTAGTAATACGTGGTGTAAATAAAAACCCGGTCCTCTCGCCGCCAATTTATCACTGTGAAAAGAGAAACTGATTTCACCAACCAAACAATTGTTTGTAGTTCTGGGAATTGAACTCGTGACGTTTAAGACACACACATTACCGATTGAGCCAAGGTGCGGGCTGGTCTTTATGTATAGTAGAATAGTTCTAGTTTGTTTCACCACTGATAGCTCTTATTAGCCGATTATATCCACACGTCCATCACAGACTCTGCCTTTAGATACGAGTGAAGAAAGACCTTGAGCATTGGACAACTCCTGGACAGCAAAGTGGTCAGAGCATTAACGTTCTAAGCCATAAGCTAAGTCTGAGGTTCGATTCCTCTGTCATGTTTCAATGTATTGTCATTGCTGATCAAATAAAAATATAATCAATGTGTGTCAATGTTAAGAGCAATTATGTTCTCAGTTCTAAAACCTTCCTTTTGGCTCGCTATTTTACTAAAGATGAGTATTAGCTCGAAAGACAATGACAAAATAATATAAAACAAAATTTTAACAAATTCTTTATGCAACTATATCGAGCCAATCAACGAAGTAGCTACCACAAAATATACGACAGGCATTCACGAGATCATTGTTTTCATCTTTGTTTATGGAATATTTAGCGTCACCAACAAACATAAAACTACTTTCAGGTCTCTCTATAAATTAAAAAATCTGTATCTCTAAACTATTTGGCAGAAAGCTTTAACTATGGATATGTATCATGAAACGGACTAAAATTGTACGTAGCCCCTGTACAGATACGTGAGAAGTAAATGCAGCTAAGCGACACAATTAGTAAAGCCGTCACAGTGCTTGTTTATGAAAAAATCAGTGTAGGTGAATGTTTACGGGCCCCTATGCTGTAAGAGATATGAGTAGAGAGACCCGAACGTTCGACATTTGTTCATACTACCCATGTTTTTATAACTAGGCCTACACTTTTCTCAGAAACTATGCCAAAATATTATCACTTCAGAAGCTCTCAATTATTGTACATTTGTACTAGAATTGTTAATTTTTAATTAAATGTTAGTTTCTAAAAATAGTTTTGTATTCAATTTCACGTCGAAATTACCTAACTATGATGTCAATTACTATAATTTACATTATTAATTGACAAGGATTTACCACTTTGTACACGCTTGGAAATAGTCATCTGTTAAAATTGATTAAAATGGTTAATTTTACTGTTTATTGTTTTTTTTATGTTAATGCATTTATCTGACTGCAGTAAGTCCCATTTAGCACCCATTCATTTAAGAGGTAATAATTTAACTCTCTAACCTTATCTCCACTCTCCCCATTACAATATTCCTTTTAAAACATTGTTCCTACCCCCAATGTATGAGAGGGGAACGCTTCAACCAAGACGAAGGGAGGGGGGAAAGTTGCGAGCGATTCTTTCTTGTTCAGTACACGGGATGGGGCAAACAATAATAGTGTTATTTAACAATAACTCCTGAATATTTGAATACACGAGAAGGGGCAAATTCAGGTAGACATTCAGATAGTGCACTATATGGGACGTCACCCTATTAAAACAACTAATTAAAACAACTTTCTTCAAACTGTGTGTTTAAAAAAAAAAGTATTACGATTCATTCTTGTTTTAAACAAAAGTAAATCTCTGTTCAATTTGTTGATGTAAGAATGCTTATACTTCTTCTATGCATACATTTTAGGGAAACGTCACTCAAAACTATAATCGTCCCGGCATAGATTTGTCTGATTGCCAAACCCTCCTTCACCTCCGACAAGACTTGTGAATGTATGGAATTCCAAACCCCCACCGTGGTTCGGATCCCACGTTAAACTGTAGGTCCCCCATTTCATCTCACAATCACTCTATCATTACACATTAGCGTAAGTGCGTATAACCCGAACGGGTAGTAAGACGCGGTGCTAANGGTCCCCCATTTCATCTCACAATCACTCTATCATTACACATTAGCGTAAGTGCGTATAACCCGAACGGGTAGTAAGACGCGGTGCTAATAATAATAATAATAATAATAATAATAATAATAATACAACTATAATCTCCAATACTATCAAATTACGCACACATTTCCGTGAGTAGTCATAGCCGCTTATTTATACTATTAGTCGCCATAATAATGGTTCCTTCACACGGTAATAATTGACTTGTACTGAATTCATTGGGTAAACATCGTGCGTATATATGGGGAATTTTACTTTCTTAGCGTCTTTTATATTCACTAATACTTTTTCAAATTTAATAACCCCATACAAATTTCACTCTTTTAAAAAGCTCATCTCGTTGAAAATGTAACTTTAGTACAGATCCGATATAACTACAAACTTTGGCAAAATAAAGTAGACCTCGATAATCCGAACTAATAGAAACTGAAGTTTGTTCGAATTAAACGCGGAAATAATATTATGGAAGGACAGAGTATTTTCACAAATTATAAATTACATCTGGTTGAGTTATATAAATGTACATATCTTTAACTGATGTAGATCACATAAAATGTACTATAGTTTTACTTTGACACATATCATTTTACCTTATTGCAATCATCGCTAGTTAGAGGAAACACTTTGTGTTGACTACAACATGTAATTAGCATTTGTTATCACTGTTCATTATAGTTCTCTTTAAATTCGAGTTTATTAACCAATAGAATATATTTGATTTGTTTTAGATTGTGTCCCCCACCCCCAATTCTCTGAAAATTATTTTCGGATTATCCTGAACTTGGTAATAACGAGGTTTTATTGTATGCAATTTTACATTTTAAGTATACTTAGGCCTACCTCCATGGTAAAATTGACTCGTTTAAATTCATATTTTCTAACGAATAAGCTTGTCTTCTAAATGTATTATTCTATTTCCATCCATACCAAGCCAATCTGTTGCTCGATTTGAAGTATTAGTTGTAATGCAACGCAGTGAACGTGATCTAGCTCACTATTGTACCGTTGTTTGGTACCTATAGCCCACAAATCTCTTACCCCTTTTTCATGGTCTTGTCATACGGGGGTAGGGGGGGTATCATTGTTAGTTATGATCGATTTATTTCAAATCATATTTTAGTTGTCTTGAGTGACTCCTACCGTTTCTAAAGGTGTTTCTCTACATAAAAGAAACACGTACTTGGTTTTTTCAAATCTATTTAAATCTTTCAAATTTTCTCATGATTTTCGTTTACCCCTTTAACTCGTTTTCGAGTATCAAAAATCAACTAGATTTTGTATGAAACTGTGAGAAAACTTTATATGTAGCTCATTTTGTCAACCCTTTCCGATATTTAATATAAAAAATGAAACCTACATATGTTGTTATTCTGGGTAAAGGGGTAGACTCAAGCTTTTATTGAAGACTTGGGCCAAACACTCCCGATTCAATCATATACCTTTGATTTGATTTTTAACTTATTTTAACATTATTTATATTTTAAAAAGACTTTCCCGTCAATTCTGGTTGATTTCTATTTGGGTCTAACCCTTCCTAACGAAAACAATGAAGCAGCGGCGACGTGGAACGGTTAACACAAGCGTATGAACCCAGGGAAACAAGTTTGTCGGAAACCTGTTTCAGTAGGTCCCAAGATACAAACCTCTTCTTGCCCGACAATGTCAACTCGTGGTGTTGGCTCTCTCCAGAAAATGAGGGCACTGCCCCCTTCCTTAATTCATACTTTATTTTTTAAATGTCTTAAACCCTTTTCCTTAGGGCGGGTGTTTTGTGTGGGGTAGTTCTATTGTCTGTGTTCCCCCTCCACGGCGGAAATATTGGCACGGCTTTACCCCTTGATTTATGTTTGTTTTGATACACCTCAAATGTTCGACTTTTGTCATCGACGCTAGTTTTTTTTACTGGAAATATTTTTTTAAAAAGAATGTTTTATATTAAGAAGTAGTTCAACCCTTTAAGGCAGTGGTTCCCGACCTTTTGCAGGATTTACCCCCAATATTTTTCTCAGACTATCGCAAACCCTTGATAACTTACAAGCGTGCAGATCCTAGTTTTTAAATTAATATTTTCACTGAGTTTTACTACCCATCTGGGCTCTCCACATGTAATTACACAGTCTTGTGGGGTAAGTAGGATTGAGAGAAAATCTAGGCCTACCCTTATTTGCATGAAGGGAGATTAGGAAAGGTTAACCCGAACACACCTGGTCAGAATTCAAATCCTGTCTTCCCCGTTATAGAAAACTAAACCAAAAGAGCGTGACGTTAGGTCCGCGTGTCCACCGATGCACCGACCAATCATTATATTTTAAACGTCAGTCACATTACTTCACGATGGTTAGTTTGGATTTTTTTTTTATATCTATAATACATATTATCTAAAGAATTCGTTCCCAAACTGTGGTTCGCGAACTCCAAGGGGTCCACCAAAACATTTCCTTAATTGTGGATGTTTAACGAACATTTTGTGAAATTTTGTGAGGCACATTTACAAGATTATACTACCTGTATCCAAACTTGATTAGGTTTCTGTCCATTCTCTCTTCAAAAACCCACGCTTACTTTTTCTACTCCCCCATCAATAATTCGTTTCGCTTTCCACAGCAGAAACAGGCTCAGTGCTAAGAGTGACTTGAGATTTTATTTATCGTACCGGTACGTGGTTCCTGACTTTAAAGCTTTGTGCCATCCAAAGCAAGCGCAACCTTTTCACTAAGTCACGCGAAGAGGTGAGTAGCTGTTAAAACTCTAAAACAATTTTGAAACTTAAATTGGCATGAAATTTTGTGATTACATCAAGGTATTCAATTTATGTCAATGCAGCAATTTCCAGTACCAGTTTAAATCCTGTGAAATATGATAATATTTTGACAAGAAAGGCAAGAAAATGTTACTACTTTGCTATTTAATTCGAGTTGATTTTTAAAAATAAATGTATACTACTTGAACTTGTACTTAAAGTTTCAATAGTCTTGCAATATTTTTGGTGGGGTATCCCAAAGTACCTACCGAATCTATAGCTATAATTTAAATGTATTACATGTTTTTATTGCAAATTAATAAATGAATTTCATAACAATTAGGTATACAATTAAGTTCGCGGCTATGGGTATTTTTCAGGGGGTTCTTGCAATTCAGATGCTTGTGAAAGGGGTTCGTGAGATGCACGTTGAGAAATTTTGGGAACCACTGCTCTAAAGTGTATGGAAAACCTGGGAAATAGAGAATTTTGTATTAAGAAGTTAGTGGCAGTCCTGATGTAAAAAGTAGTTTTATTCAGAATTCCAACACTAAGTTACTCGACCAGTGCATTTAAATAATTTAGTATCTTGTTTTGATTAGATGGCTATCACCGTAACCTAACTTAGATACAGCCAGTTTCTAAATGAGTTTATTAAAGTTAATCGATCACATTTTAAAATTAGGCAGTTCATTATAAACTTATGAAAACAACTCTAAACTTTTAGTCATCAATATAACTCAGTGATTATAAGCAATTATATTTTCCAGCTTTTCATAGTTTGTTCGTTTCGAATGGTTGTTGGTGTCGAATGATCTCCGAACACTTCTTTTGCGAATAATGAATGAACATGGGACTGTTTTCCGCTGAGCCCTCGGTTCGGACTCAAGTTGGCAGCTTGTTAACGGGTTTTAAAAGTCCTGTGAAGAGAATCACAATTACGATTTATTGCATGTCCTCCCCTTCCTCTCGCTGTTGGTTCCGGATGTTAGGTAAGTGTCAATGATCAAGATATCAGATTGAACAGCTCACCCACTTGGCAGGCTCACAACAGATGCGCCATACTGTGTGGACACTTTTTACTGTCAGGAAACAAACACTTCAATGATACCCCACATCGGTGGCCACGCAGACTAAGCGTCACACCGGGTCCACACTTGTATCATATCCGATACACACGGACACGGTTGAGACCAAATCTCAGCCGATCCAATCCTCGTTCCGTCACGATCATTAATGCGACCCATAAGTTCCATCATTCGTGTGTTCGTGAGCCTCAACAATGTTCGGTCCGTAGCAGGTCCACACATGTATCTTCACTCCGTGCGACGGAGGAATACTGACTGGAAGCAGGATCACGTCAAGGATACAGGCTCAAGTACAAGATACGTGACGAGGATACAGTCTCACGTCCAATATACGTGTCGGGGATACAGTCTCACGTCCAAGATACGTGTCGGGGATACACTCTCACGTCCAAGATACGTGTCGGGGATACAGTCTCACGTCCAAGATACGTGTCGAGGATACAGTCTCACGTCCAAGATACGTGTCGAGGATACACTCTCACGTCCAAGATACGTGTCGGGGATACAGTCTCACGTCCAAGATACGTGTCGAGGATACAGTCTCACGTCCAAGATACGTGTCGAGGATACACTCTCACGTCCAAGATACGTGTCGGGGATACACTCTCACGTCCAAGATACGTGTCGAGGATACAGTCTCACGTCCAAGATACGTGTCGAGGATACACTCTCACGTCCAAGATACGTGTCGGGGATACAGTCTCACGTCCAAGATACGTGTCGAGGATACAGTCTCACGTCCAAGATACGTGTCGAGGATACACTCTCACGTCCAAGATACGTGTCGGGGATACACTCTCACGTCCAAGATACGTGTCGAGGATACAGTCTCACGTCCAAGATACGTGTCGAGGATACACTCTCACGTCCAAGATACGTGTCGGGGATACAGTCTCACGTCCAAGATACGTGTCGAGGATACAGTCTCACGTCCAAGATACGTGTCGAGGATACACTCTCACGTCCAAGATACGTGTCGGGGATACACTCTCACGTCCAAGATACGTGTCGAGGATACAGTCTCACGTCCAAGATACGTGTCGAGGATACACTCTCACGTCCAAGATACGTGTCGGGGATACACTCTCACGTCCAAGATACGTGTCGAGGATAGTCTCACGACCAAGATACGTGTCGAGGATACACTCTCACGTCCAAGATACGTGTCGGGGATACACTCTCACGTCCAAGATACGTGTCGAGGATAGTCTCACGACCAAGATACGTGTCGAGGATACAGTATCACGTCCAGGATACGTGTCAGGGATATTACGAAAATCTTATAAAAATGTTGACTCGGCTTTATTATATTGGCTTCCCGGTGACGGAGAGGTCAGGGCTTAAATCCCAGTTGAGTGTATTGAGGATGTTTTCCCCTCCAATCAATTTACCACTCTTGCCCCCATTATTACCGCACAGGTAGTAAAACATGACACACACACAAAAAAAAAGATTCTACATTACAGATCTTTACAAGGTTTTCAAACTAGATTTATGGTTTGATGTTAAGTTAACATCCTGGTGAGCCTTTAGGATCTGTTGCTTTGTCTAGTTAATTTTCTTGTCGGTACGTTCAACTCTCTAGGTCAGTGGTTCTCAAACTTCTTAGTCACGTGGACCCTCTAACCAAAGAGCAGCTGATTCGCGGACCCCTTGGTGTGGGATAAATTACAATACAAAACTATAATAAATTCATCGTATGTTATAACGATAAATTAGTCACAATATATTTTAATGTAAATATAATTATAATGAAAATAAAATAAACGCATGTAGCTTATTATATTTGTACATCTTAAACAAAGTTTTTTTAATAAATGTAAAAAGAATAACAATAGAAATTAAAATAAAATACATGTACATTTATAATCGCTAATAATTTATGTGAGGAATGGAACTACTTGTGTGACTTTAAAATAATGTCGAAATCTGTAGCAATTTTACTAGCCATCTCACTAAGTCTCATTCCACACTAAGACGAGTTCATTTCACATTTTTTCATGCCACAAAGAGCATAAAAGGTTTGTTTGCGCACATAAGTTGTTGGAAAAGCATAAAATGTTTTGAGTGCTTTTTTTGAAAGTGCTTTGTGCTGGCTGACGAGCAAACCTATATAAAAATGAATTTCAAAATTCTCCTTTCAAAGATTTGGTAACAAGGGGCGTGGCCAACCCCCTCAATTTTCAACCTCACTTTCTTGCTGGGATTTAATATAGGAGACCATTTGCATTGTGTTTAGTAGTTAAAGTTTGTTCACGGTAGGAATTGTTTTCTGAAAGGCCTTTTTACCTACCAGAAATCTATTATATAGTAGGATATTGGTAGGAAAAAAGACCTTTCAGAGAGTAATTCCTACAGTGAATGGAGTATAGCAGCAACTTACCCTTTTATATAACATTTTAAAATATCTAAAAAAATCTCACTTTGAGAACCATTGCTCTAGGTTTTTTAACGGTTTGATCCGAATGGTAAGGATGAGAAAAGTAGTTTAGAGAAAGTACTCCTGCATTAACTTGGAGGGAAAGTGGTAAAATTGCGGTAGTAATTAAACCGTGTAAAGCCACCCCCCAATCCACCTAGTTTACATTCAAATTTGGTAATATTTTCAATATTTAAAAAAAAAGTTATAGGCTATGCAGTAAAATAATAGAAGATGACAACGTAACTATACTTTTAGAATAATATAACTGATAATTAAAGACTTTAAAAATAAAACATCATTGTTCTTTCTAAGATGAAAGGTATAACACAATCACACAAACTTTCTCATGTAGTGCATTAGGCCTATAACTTACACAAAATGTTCACTAATAGGTTTTCAGTAAATTACCTTTAAGTAAATTTCCCTCAGAAAATCAAACGCACCATCTTGTTAGTCACAAATAGCACTCTTCATAAATATCAGTTTTAAACAAAACTGTTCAAACACATCTAAACAAAATTAATATGTTCAAAAATCAGTTATTCGCATAGAAGACTGAAATTACTTTTATTTATAAAATTGAAAACATTGAGCTAAATCTTAAGTGTCAATTGTGAAAGATTGCAAATTTCCCAAAATTTGACTCAAGAAAACTACCGTTAAATAAATTTATTTTATCAAAATAAACATGCATTGTTATTTATCATGTAAAATATACTCCAAATACCAATTTTAACCATTTAAAAAAGTATATATCAATTTTAAAAAATCAGTAGTCATTTAATTTCTATAGAGTATTATTTTAAAAGAAACTCAAATGTTTAAAATTATTTATATTGTAAAAAAACTAATGGTGTGCGAGTACTCGAAAATTTTATTTCGAATCTAGTTTTATTAGCTGCTCGAATTCGACTAAAAAGGTTTTTACAAAATTTGAAAAATTTAAGTTCTCACAATTCTCGATATTTTTTTTCAAAAATTCCTAGTTTGTGTTGATTCAATTTTAAGATATCATTTTATAGAAAATAAAGGGTCTCGATATATTTTTTTTTTATAATTTAAAAAATCAGTCTACGATTATATTAAATTTATTTAAAAATTTGTTTTTGTGTGCCTATAAAAATGTTCGCAAAAAATATCAAGCTAGAAAAATTATGTTTGTACTTATTTATGAATCGCTTTATTAGAGAATTTCAACTTGAAATATTTCTTGTACAAATATTGTTTTTACTACTTGAACTCTAAAAAAACTCTTTTTGATTAACACTCGATTTGAAGTGGAAAATATCTACTCGCATATCCCTGAAACAACTTTACCATATACCCATTTTGAACCAAATCGCTATAGCTATATTTTTTTAATATTTCAAGTTAAAAAAACACTCGATCACTAAACTAAAGATAAACGAATTATTTCCCGAAAAATAAGTAGGTAGTTGCAGTGTTTATTATTATTATGATTATTATTTAGCACCGCGTCTTACTACCCGATCGGGTTATACGATTTAAGTACTAATTACGTTAATGGATTAGGAATTGGGAAGGTTGAATTGGAGGAAGTGAACCCGCATTTGCGTGGAAGGAGAGTGGAAAACCATTTAGGAAAAACCGCCCCCAGTTCACCCGACCGAGATTCGAACCTCGATCTCCCCGTCACTTAACTCGACTAGCGCGTTAGCCAACTACGCCACCGAGGCGGGTCAGTTACAGTGTTATTTGGGAGATCAAACCCTCACTAGATATCAATTTTAAACCAAATAGTTGGAGAAATTTCAAAAAAATTAGGAATTAAAAAAATCTAACATATTTAAACTAACCTTAATTTAAGTCGGGTGGCAGGGGGGTGAGGGTTGCATAAATCTTCGTGGCCACGGCTAAGCAAAATATGAGAAACTTTCAAGTGTCAAAAAAAGTGTCAAGCAATTCGGGAAAATTTCAGGGAAAATGTTAGGCCTACATTTAGGTATCTAAGGGGCAAAAATTGGATTTACTACATCCTATTTAAATACCGTGTTAAACTAGGTATATATGCACTTAAGTTTCAATTTATTTCAAAAACTTATATTTATAACAAATGAAGGAAGATGGAGGCATTTTACTAGACTGACCCGGCCACAGGCTGGAAACAGTTTATGATATGATATTTATAACAAATGGATTATTTTGATTGTTTGGACTTTAGTCTGGGAAATCTAGAGTTTGGAATCGGCTGGAGGGGGAATCTCAAATGATGTGACCAACCTGAAAATAGTCTTCCTCTCACTGCCAACGCAAGTTGGGAAACGCTTTCCTTAAATGATATCTCTCATCCCATTAGAGCGTATATAGCACGGATTATATCAATCGTGGTGACCTGGTGGTCTAGGGGTGAGGTGTCAGACTTCTATGCTGGCGTCCGGGGTTCAATCCTCGGTCCCGGCACAGATTTATCTGATTACCAAACCCTTCCTTCACCTCTGACAAGACATCTTGTGAATGTGAGGAATGCCAGGTCTCCACCGTGGTTCGGATTCCACGTTAAACTGTAGGTCCTCCATTTCATCTCAAAATCACCCTACCATCACACATTAGCGTAAGTGCGTATAACCCGAACGGGTAGTAAGACGTGGTGCTAATAATAATATATCAATCGTGTTAATTATTTGGGTTGTGGTTGGACCATTGCGGACATGTTCTACGGACTGTGTGGAAAGTCCTTATAATGGTCGTGTGCTGTGTTTGCACTAGCAGCTATGCGAACCGGCATTGGAGCTCACTCAACGTTTGATTGCAGTCCCAAGTGAGTGTGTGTGTGTGTGTGAGTGTGTGTGTGTGTGTGTGCTTGCTTGCGTGTGGAACCAGAGGGTAGATGGGGTTGAGTCGCAAGGGGGCGTGTTGGTAGCGAGCGATAAATGGTGTCGTCCATCTTCCTTTCTCTTGCGCTGGCGCACAACTATTCATGTGTCCATCTTGTGACACGTAGAGGCGTCCTTTATTAATGTATTTTTGCAATCTCTCTGTGTCTTAATGTTGTTGCTCAAGTTATTTTCACATCGGAACACACTTCAAGCTGCAATCTCTCCGTGTCTTAATATTGATGCTAAAGTTATTTTCACATCGGAACACACTTCAAGCTGCAATCTCTCCGTGTCTTAATATTGATGCTCAATTTATTTTCACATCGGAACACACTTCAAGCTGCAATCTCTCCGTGTCTTAATGTTGTTGCTCAAGTTATTTTAACATCGGAACACACTTCAAGCTGCAACTCTCCGTGTCTTAATGTTGATGCTCAAGTTATTTTCACATCAGAATACACTTCAAGCTGCAACTCTCCGTGTCTTAATGTTGATGCTCAAGTTATTTTCACATCGGAACACATTTCAAGCTGCTATCTCTCCGTGTCTTAATGTTGTTGCTCAAGTTATTTTAACATCGGAACACACTTTAAGCTGCAACTCTCCGTGTCTTAATGTTGATGCTCAAGTTATTTTCACATCAGAATACACTTCAAGCTGCAACTCTCCGTGTCTTAATGTTGATGCTCAAGTTATTTTCACATCGGAACACATTTCAAGCTGCTATCTCTCCGTGTCTTAATGTTGTTGCTCAAGTTATTTTAACATCGGAACACACTTCAAGCTGCAACTCTCCGTGTCTTAATGTTGATGCTCAAGTTATTTTCACATTAGAACACACTTAAAGCTGCAATCTCTCCGTGTCTGAATATTGTTGCTCAAGTTATTTTCACATCAGAACACACTTCGTCTCTCTGTGGCTGAGGGGCCAAGGAATCGTATTTGTTTAAAACAATTTGACTATACCACATTATTTTTTTATACAGGTTTTCCCCCCATCATCTCATATACTTATATTAATCAATTTAAAAACTACACAATTTAATGCGATAATTGAGACTTGGATGTTTGTGAGACTTGTTTCTCCTATGTGTGTGTGTAGAACCTTCTGGAACCGGAAAAATATTGCAAAGTAAGTATTTTAATGCTGATTCAGATCTGAATATATTAAAGAGATGAAATACGAAGCTAATTTATAAACCTTTTGAACACCTAACCAAGAGGGGGATGAATTAGAGATAAGGGTTCCTTACTATTGTTCCAAACGTGTAGTTTTTCAACAAACTATAATTTGGTTCGATTCCGACGCTTTAGCTAAGTAGCGAGTCTGCTAAAGTAACATGGATATAAAAACAATTTTAAATGACCAGGAATATATCATTGACTTAAACTTAAGTACAGTCAGCTAGGATTCTAACCGTGACCTCTTCGTCACTAGTGAACCCGGCCATATGAGTCTGACGTTTAGTCCGCGTAACCATTGATGTGGGGGATATATTTTTCACCAAGCGTAGGCCGCTGCGAGGGATCAGATTGTGCAAGGTGCGCTGCTTGTAAGAGGAGCCGTGTGGGACACTAGCTGAATAAGCTGAACACACAGCAACTACTTAACCTAGAAGCACAGGATGAGGGGGGAAATAGTGCCTGCCAGCAAACTCGACTGACGGGCTTAACTTCCAAACAGGGAGGGAAATATTAACAAGTTTAAAGTGTTATTTTGTGAAAGTTTTTACATTTATTTTTGCAAGAGATTTTTAACGGCTCTTTAGTAAAATGCTGGTCCGTTTTCTTTAATTTCCAACTTACTCCTAAAGTGTCTTTAAATTAATGGGATTGAAAATTCTAAGGCTCAGTCTAAGAAAAATAAATTTATAAATATTGGATTAACTAATGTTTGACCCGCCTCGGTGGTGTAGTTGGCTAACGCGTTTGTCGTGTTGAGCTCAACCGCTGAGGACGGGGAGATCGAGGTTCGAATCTCGGTCGGGTGAACTGGGGGGGGG
>CABFOW010001130.1:130952-150354 GCA_902141385.1 Timema californicum | reverse complement strand
GTAGTCACCACTAGGGCTAGTACTATCTCATCCTTGCACTACCCCCACCAATATGTACAGTCGGGGTAGTCACCACTATGGCTAGTACTATCTCATCCTGGCACTACCCCCACCAATATGTACAATTGGGGTAGTCACCACTAGGGCTAGTATTATCTCATCCTGGCACTACCCCCAGCAATATGTACAGTCGGGGTAGTCACCACTAGGACTAGTAATATCTCATCCTGGCACTACCCCCAGCAATATGTACACACCATTTACCCTTAAAGGTAGCATTTTTAAGTTGACAGATTACACTATGGTGTAGCCTATACTATAATGTGATAGTTTAATTTGCCAAGTTAAGTCCATCAACTTTCTCTATCAACGGAGTATATTATCGTTTGGGCGTAAAGACTCATTGAAACACAAGCATCCTAAATCATCCTAAACCCAAATAAGCACACAAATAAATTAAATAAAAGAAAAAACACACAATAAAGCTAAGCCAATAAAAGAGTCATAATAGCTTCATTTGAATTAGGAACAATATTAATGAATGAACACATTATAGTGGAGTTACTTGTACAAAGTTATAAACTCTAATATCACATTCAGTGAACTGGTTCTTGGTTTTCGTCTCTCATACAAAAGGGTAACTAAGGCAAATCTTACCGGTGGCTATATGACGCTTCAAGGACTATATTGCGAACCGTTGAGTGAACTAATCAGAGAACAGCATAAATGTTAAACGGCATCACTAGAAAATATTTGAAAAACGAACATTTGTAGCTACGTATGCAAGAAATTGACTAAGTCGATGCTTTGTGGACACTAGAGTGGGTTTACTTGCGTCATCATAGGTTAAAGGGTAGAGCGATAGTATGCTTGGGGACTCACTAGCGGTCCACTAGCATTCACTATACGTTCTTTGCATACCGCACTTGTACTTCATTCTAAAGAAAAATGTAAACTCCTTCCATAGAACTTGGGTATTTTTATAGCAAGACAATAGTGGTGACCTTGATTATCTAAAGATAAGTCTCCATGATTATCTAAAGATAAGTCTCCATGATTATCTAAAGATAAGTCTCCATGATTGTTTTCAGGGCAAGTGCAACTCTGGATAATCCTCTAAATCTAATGTTGAACATGTAGTGATGAAAACTAGATCTCTGGACGCGAATATGGCTCCATCTGATTAGTATCCCATAGAAGACAATAAGACGGTCAGACAAATGTGCCCTTCACTGTCGGCGGTGTTTTCAGAGCAACTTGTACAAGTGAACAAACACTCACCCTGGTAGGGAGAAAAGGTCTTCCTTGTCTTCACTGCTGTCCATCACCCCCTTCACCCCTCTCACTGACACAGCCATAGGCCTAGAGTAGGGCTTCAACCCTTCCTTCTACTACATTTCATTGAAGGGGCTTTGACGTATACGTCAACGCCGATTAAATCATTTCCACTCGACTTGACTTTACCTAACCAACCCGAGCCCTAATTCACAAACTGTGAACCTAAACTTGTAGTCGTGTTGTCTAAGGTGCCAGACTCGCGATGGACTGTCGGTTAGTGGGCCGAGGATTTGCCCTGGTGCACTGAGAATGTATTCTCACGCGAGACTTATCGCTATGTTCTTCTTACCACCTTCATGCTAATGCGAGTGCATTTACTTCTCATTATTACTACATACAGTACAGCTTAATTTTTTTATAGGAAGCCTGTTATTTGTAAACTTGAAACTCATGTTGCTACAAAGGTAGGAATAAAAATATTGCAAATTGTGTTTACACTTTTTGTCCGTTTAGTTAATTATGTAGCTCTCTCTAATGATAAACCATACCGTAATCTATAAGAAAGTACGACTGTAAGTTTTTATTTACTGTTTGATTAATGGATCAAATAAAACATTTCTAGAAGGTCAAATTTTAGTGACTTTCTCATTGTTGCTAGCTGAAAGTAGACTTTCTATAAAAATCAATTAACTAACAGTTTTAGGACTCGTGACTTGGCGTATTGTATATGGTTGACTAGCAATACCAAAGAGGACGTCTTGCACATTTAAAATTTCATAAATATTGCAAGTAATCTCAGTGGATCTCATTTAAATGAGGGCATTTCTTTTTTTAATCCTTACTTTACACAGATACAATGAGCAGGAAACTAACCTACAACATGGAACGACTCTTTTATTAAGGGTGCCGCCTACTAGAAGGAAAATATCCTCCCAGTTGTATTTACTATGGGTAGGCCAGCTCATTTAGCATGTGCAATACTGAAACAATTATCAATTATTTATCTTAAAATAATCCTGTTGTGACTTTGTGTGATTGTGCTGTACAATATATTTAACAAACTTTCTCGTATAGTGTTTTATATCTTGGATAAAATGTTTAAAAGTAGGGTTTCAGTAAACCACCGTTAAGTAATATTTCTTCAGAAAAAATACACAGCATCTTGTTAATCACAATAAACATTATTCATATATAAGTTTTGAACAAAATAGTTCAAATATTTTTTAACAAATCTCGAATTCTCAAAATTTAGCTAACATATTTGTAAACTACCCTCAAATTATTTTTAATTTGTAAAAATAAAAACATAATTTTATGTATCATGAAAAACAATTCCCTAATAATCATTTTGAACTAAATTTTTAAAGCCATTTTCAAAAAAATTCATAGTTTATAAAATTGTACATAATTACACTCTATTTAAATTAATTTATTTTAGATAGATAAGCTTAAATTAAGAATTGTCATGTTAAATAGACCCTATCAATATACAAGTTTTGAACAAAACCGTTGTAGTTGCTTTTAAAATTTGCTATATTTCAAAATTCAGATATCAGCAAGGCGCGGATTTTGATTACCTAATAATTATCAAACAATGATCTATAAATTGACCTAAAAATTCTAAAAAAATACTCCAAATTTTCAAAAAATAACCTTAAAACATGAACAAAAACTTTGAACAAATTCCGACGACTAAATTAAATACGCGCTTCACAAATGTAAACTTATATACACATGCAATAAAAAAACCTTTAACAAATAAGATTATTCTGCTGAACATAGCATTGGTTTACAAAATATCTGTTCAAGAGCTGCCCCCTCCCAACGCAACCCTCTCCACCCTAGTTGCAGTCTCACCAGGAATGTGTATTTTACAACCAAATAAGCAAAGCGGATACTAAGTTTGTTGTTTACATTATCTTCTCACACCGACAGATGTTTGTTGAAAAAATGTACGCTTTTATAAAATATTGATATTATTTATTAATATACTCATTCAACATGAATGCCTTAAAATTACTTAAAAATAATTCTAAAATGCTTATAAAAACTCAAAAAATTATTCAAACCAAGAAAATATTACTTATGATTCCAAAATAACAAAAAATGCCCATTGACCTATAAAGTATACATTTCTTAAACCAGGGGAGTGATTATAAACACAGTTTATTTACTTAAAAGCATTGTAGGCGACGAACAAAAAAAAAAGGCCTGTCATCAAAATCCGGGCCCTAGTGATCAGTAACTAACCTTAATTTAAGGGCCAGGGGCAATATAAAAAGACTCCTGAGACATGGACAGCAAAATAATATCTAAACAACCAGTTTTATTCAAATCTATCAAACCATTCCGTCTCTATGGCCATGGACAGACAGACAGAATTGTAAAATCCTCTTTTTTAAGTTTGGCACATAAAAACTAGACGTTTAATTATTATCTCGAAGTAGAAAATGTTCATGATTACAATATTTTCTCTTGAGTAAGTAAAAATGGAGATATTTACTTAAAACTCGTAAGATATGTGAAACTAAACAGGATTACTATACATTTTTGTTGAAACATAGAAAAAAGAGCACCATATTTCACCAAAGAGCATAAATGAAATTATTTACAACGTTACAGAAACATTGAGAAATAAAGACAAATCGGTGTCCACTAAAGCGCATAATATTCAACTCTCGGACCTCCATTTAAAAATAAATTGCCTTACAGCTGGTAAACTGTTGGTTTTATATAAATATATTTCACTTAAAAGCTTTTTATTTTTAATAGTTCTACAACTTTTTGAGATGCGAAATAAACTATCGCTAAAGAGCTGCGGAGATAATATGATCAAAATTGGAAATTTGCGCTTACGTTTTGTTTGTAGTGTTTATTTGGTGAAATACCTGTGTGTGTGTGTGTGTGTGTGTGCAAACAAGCACAAAATTCATGTTATTTAGGCTTCATTGACTTAAAGAATATTAACAATAATTATTATCAGTTAGAATTTAACGCCGGACCTACTACCAAACGGCCACAATCGCAGTTTCAGTCTTAGAAGATAATATTTTACTCTCGTAGTAATTACTTGGCAAAGAAGGAATGAGCAGTGGTCGGGTATTTTTCACTCCTTCTTAGTACCCGTTCGGGCTATACGCATACATTAACCACGCTATTGGTGTATGAAAGAGGAAGGTATAATTTCGGAATAAATGTAACTGAATATGCGTGGAGGGAGAGAAAGAAACCATTTAGGAAAAATACCCTCAGTACACCTTGATAGGATTCGAACCCTAATCTCCTCGTCACCGGCAATACAGTATTACACGAGAGTGAGGCGTTAAACCATGCGAGAACCGGTACGAGTATGAGCACTATTATTTCGCGAGCCATTGCATCGGAGGGATACATAATTATGATGTTGCCTACTCATTTATTACCAACATTCTCGCTAGATTGGGTTACTATAATCCATTCACTGTAGGAATTGACTTCTGAAAGGCCTTTTTCCCTACCATAAATCTACTATATAGTAGGATATTGGTAGGAAAAAAGACCTTTCAGGGAGTAATTCCTACCGTGAATGGAATATATTATTTAGTTCCCCGCTAAAAAATGAACTAAAACAATCAATTTTCTAAAATGCTTGGTAATTTTTAAAAACATAGTGGCTAAGGCTTCTTTAAAAACTCGTTTAGGCGTCTTTAAATCGTAATCAATATAATATGTTTAACATGACAAATTTCTCTGATGCAAGGGATATAGAGTTAGAAATGGTTAGGTCTACTTGAAACACTTGAACGACATATAGATATAACGGAAAGAAAAAGAAATTGGAGACACTGTCCGCATGTACGCTGGGGACCTCTAGTGTAATGCATCAGAAACAAACCATCAACAGCAGTCATGATGATGTCCGTCAGATCCGCCCATCGGGGATGTCCCGCAGGGACCCTGATAGAAAGCAAACAGCTTGAGTCAACAAGTGGAGTGCGTTCACTGCACTCTCACTAACACAATCAATCCATCTCTCTCGCACCCGTTTCTTGACTTGACACTTGGACAAATAAACAGCTCGCATGTGGGGTTCGTTTGCACCCGCCATATTTCCGTGACTGACTCATTCTAAAATCTACCGCCCACACCCACGCTAAACTGCCTGTTCCCCTTTCTTTGGACGGATAAGTTGAGTTGAAGATCCCCAATTTGCCATTGATTTTAAGTCATATGTTTATGAGAAGTTTAAGGTATCACGAACCCACACTTTAGAAAAATCGCTAGAGTTCATTTCCATGTGTCAGCTGATGGTGAACTTAAGTGTCTTTAAGTCAAGATTTTGACAATCCTTATTAAACCCTGCTTTCTCTTAACACCTCGGAGAGAAAGTTTTGTGATCGTCAGAAAAATTTAACTCTAGATTTTGATAAATGTTGACGTTTCATGACACCCGGTTACCAAAAAAGTAGTTTTCGCGATTCTGCCTCTCTGGCTAGATGCGGAACTATTATACCAATTGGGTAAAACTTGCTATCTGAGGTTTTCATAAAGTACCCCCGAGGGATTTTTGTAATAATATAACAAACCTTAAATTAAGGGTAATTTACTGAAGGGCGAACATAAAAAATAAAATCGATTTTCTCGAAATTTGCTCTTAACGATTTTGATTAAATTTTGTACCCAAACATTGTTTATCATTATAAAAAGATGGAAAATCTCATTTACTTATGAACATGACCGAGGTTACTTTACATGGGGAACAATTTCCAATTTTCTTCATTTCTCCGTATCTATTTGAGATACGAAATTGAAAAGTTATTTGAAATCAATTTTTATAAAACCAATAATTTCTGAGATATAGGCATATGTATGTATACTTTATAAATCAGGTATTTGAAAAGGAATTTGATTCTTAAGACAAAGATGTTTCTTTTTTCTCAATTTGACTGTAACAGTGTTCATAGTTACTAGTGAAATAAAGTAAGTAATTAAATTAACTACTTAGGCCTACTTAATTAATCTATGGTGTTAGGAACTCGAAAGTTCATTACCGCATTCACAAAAATATGCTACCTATCCCTATCTTGAGCTAACTCTATCCAGTCTATCTCATAAATTTTGAAAAACATCTTATCTTAAATAATATTTTACATTGAATTCTACAATCATAGTATCTCATTACACCCTATGTTTCTCAGGTCTATCCAAATGTTACCCTCCCATCAGCGTCTGGGTCTTCCCAGTGGTATCTTTCCATTGGGTTTACCATTCATTACCTTGAACGTGTTTCTAGATACTCCCATTCGCGCTGTATTTCCTGACCACAGTAACCTGCGAGATTTTACAATGTCTGGTGATGAGTACAGGGTATGCAGCTCATCATTATGTAGCCTCCTCCTCGCCCAATATCCTCATTAGTTTTTGGACCAAATAACTTCCTGAGCACCCTGCTTTCGAACACTCTATTTCTTTTCGTCATTTAAGGTAAGGGGTCACATTTCACAGCCATAAGGAACAACCGGTAAAATTATGGATTTGTATATTTTGAATTTTACATTTCTTGACAGCAAGCGAGACGCCAACAACTTACTGACCGACTAATGCATCGTTGTTTCTTCTATCACGTAAAAAAAAAGAAACAATTGCTTTTACATAACTAAATAATTTATACCTGATGAAGGAAAGGGAAGGAAAATGCATTACAGAAATATGTAAATTTAACAAATAAGTTTATTAAAAGGAAAACAAGTATATATATATACTCATGGAGAGTTACGAAAAAACCTAAGAAAAATATCCTATAAGAGAAGCTTCCATTTTTACAAATAATAGATGGCTAACAATCAGGCATCTACACAGTAATTTCCTTTTGCCGGTCATTTCCTGATGAGTACCACCAGAACAATCAATAGTAAATCTATACATTTACCCATTACTAGGGCATACAATAGCTACTGTAGTACAAAATATCTTTGAATACTTAGATAAACATGGCGCCTAAGGGGGCCGAAAAGAAAGCCTTATTCTCGCGGGCCACTACTTGAATATAGTAGTGCTCCCACAGGTTGGGCACCGTAAATAGCTACACAAACAAAAGTGTAATCGTGACTGCAACCAGTCACTGACCTAACTAGGTGCAAGAAGAAAATGTTAGATGATTTGATTGTTGCCATAAAATATTCTAAACGAGATCATACCGTTTAGGGTGTCATAAAAATATAACAATGTATTTAAGTACTTAGAAAAGGAAATCAAATTCACGGACTCAGTATACACAATCACCTGGTCATATACATATGTAGAGCATAGAGCCCTCGTATTCAAACTATGACTTATGGGCACAGGAAAATAACCGTCACACTATCTGACCCAAGAAACTATGTATAATGAACATAGAAAATAATGTTAGGCATCCCGACTAAATAAATTATGTCTGATAGACATAGAAAATATTATTAGACCTTCTGACAATAAAGATTGTGGCTGATGGACATTGAAAATAATTCAGACACTATAACACAATACACTATGCCTGGTGAACATATGAAATAAATAAAGATATTCTAATACATGAAACTATGTCTATTGGATATAGATAGCAACGTCAGATATTCTGACATAACACTCAATTTCTAATCTGCATTGAAAATGAAGCAAAATATTCTAATACATGAAAATATGCCTGAGGGCCATAGATAGCAATGTCAGACATTCTGACTTGATACTCATATTCTCAGAAGAGGCTCCCTCTGCGACGTGGTGGTGAGGCTGACGCCTGACCCATCCTGGCCATCAGTAGTCTTCGGTGCTGAAGTTGTATGGAGTAGTTCCTTCTCCGGTGAATAAATACAATGGAATACAATAATGTGATCCACGGGGAATCTGTTGTATAGCGACAAAACTGGCCCGAAGTACAACAGGAGATCTAAGGGGAAATTGGTGGAGGGGTGAGAGTTGCGAAATAAATCCACTTCCTCACTAGCGCCGTCAGCAGGTGTGGCGAGCAGAGACAATAATCTTTTTTTTCTTCGACGTGTGTCCTTCGATCAAGACATGAAAATGCTCACGATACCGAAATGGTCCACTGGGGCAATGTTCCTCGACGCTTGGGCGTTTCCCGGCAACGTCAATTCTGAGTGAGTCACGACCTGTCTCTTCTTATTAGAATAGTTTAGTATTTGTTATCTTATTTTAATTGTCTTTATGGAATTTTAATTGTCTTTATTAAATGTTGATTGTGGTTGTCATATTATATAAATGACATGCTACACTAATAACAAGCATTTTCCTAATTTAAAAACTAATATTGTTATCGCTAGTTAAAATTGTTCCTAAATATTTGAATTCATTAACCCTATCAAATGATATGTTGTTTGCTGTAATAGTATTTAAATTATCGCCCTCGATATGTGGTCTCTGTGTTATATATAATATACTTAGTCTTCTCAACGTTCACTTATAAAACTTAAACCTATTTCCTTACTAGCCTCTAATAAAATGTCTGCATTCTTGTAACAGCTTCCTTACTGTTACCTAACAAAGCTAAATCATCTGCGTACCCTTATAGCTGCACTGTATCGTTTAGTGTTAACCCTTCCCTACTCTCTTGAATTACCCTAATTGCATACTCTAAGGCTAAATTAAAGAGTAACAGGAAAAGTATATCTCCTTGTTTCAACCCATTATGTATTTAGAAAGTATCTGATAGGTGAGATACAACTCGTATCCTACCACCAGTTAGCTTGATCAGTGTCTATTATTTAGTTTATTATATTTGGTGTAATGTTCCCACAACATTGTGTAGACCTATTATTTCGTTTAACAATCTTACAAGAGATTGTCTGTGTGGTGCACCGTACCATTTACTATTTTTATCCGCGCGTCTAACTACCTGTTACTCTATAATGTGACATGAGTGAGGAAGGAAGAATTTTAGAGGTAATATACCCGCATTTGCGTGGAAAGAGACAGGGAGACCATTTAGGGGGAAAAAACCTCAGTAAACCAAACCAGGATTCGAACCCCGTTCTCCCCGTCTTAAGTATGCCAGTCCAACACTGAGTTACGTCTTAAACCATTCGGCCGCTGAAGTGGGTGCAATCATTATCCAAGCCGTTTGAAGGTGACCTTGCCGTCATCTCGTCCAACAACTCTCCTCTGTGACTTTAGAGTCGTTCTTACCCACCACCCGTCTCTTTGAGGGGAAACATACTCACAAATGGTATTTATTATGGGGATGGCGTGTATAACTTAATCCTCAATTATCTTAACATTTTCTTTTATGACCTATTTTTTTTAAAGATATTTAACGTGCACTCTCTGAACTGAATGATAATAATCAACATACGATTAACAAACTAACTTAATCATAAAACAAACACAATACCCAGTCTCCCGACCGTTAATTAATCATTGAGATAGGGAAAACTCCAATTTTGTCAAAATTACGTTTTTCGGCCATGGGGGGAATTGATCCTGCAACCCTTAGCTCTGTTGTATGACGCGCTACCGATTCTTCCAAGGTGTCGTACCACCCCATTAATAGGTTGCGTCTAACCTCTGTTTATAGCCATTTACTTTAACCTCAGGATTGCGACTTTCGCGTGAAACTGCATTGAAAGCGAGCTAATGTCACCTTTTCATGATTTTTTTTAAATAAAAATATAAAACTTTTAAAGGTTTTAACTAATTAGAAACACGTTACCTTTCATCTCAATTTTTACGTAAACCATATTTCAAAATTACAGATAGCTCCTTAGATAACGCGGAATTTCTAGGAGTCGGCAACGCGTCAGCACTCCGGTAGTGTTCAGGGGTATCGACCTGGGGTACGTAACATTTTAAATATATATGCCTCTTTATTATATTATGTGTAAGATGTATATATACATAATGTTATAAAATTTACATACACACACAATATCCACCATGAAGCTCCACTGTACTTAACTGCATGTGTTTAAAATGTTAGTAAACATTCTGTATAATAATGTAAGCTATAATTAATATATATATATATATTATTACTATTTCATTTTCATATATTATAGTGCTGGCAAGCAGTCGTGAAACACATGACAGGCCAGCACTGAAAATTACACAAATACCATACTAGCACGAATAATAAAATAAACAATCATGGCTAAATAATAATAGACCCTATACATTCTTATGAATAGTTACAAAAATTAGAAGATAATAAAAATAATAAATAACTTGAGAGTAGTAAGAGAATAGGCATTTAAAAAGCAGTGACAATAAGCAAACACATAATTCAGAATAATGTTAGTTAAATATTCAAGGCAGAACCTCTACAGAATAATTTAGTTATAAGGGAGTATTTTAATTAAATCTCTTCTTTTATGATATAAGTCGAATTCAACAAATCTGGAATGAGCGCTGTGGATAAAACGGCCTATAGGCCTCACCTTGTAAGAGTTGTCGAAAGAAAATAATGTTGGACTAAAAGAGGTCCGAGAAGGGGCTGGTATACCTACATGATCAAGGGCAAATTTACAAGAAAGTTTTATATTGAAAATATTATAAACTAAAAGGGCATCACAATAAAGTCCACGCGAGAAGAGAGTTTGGAGCCCTAAGAGGTTTCGAATCCTGTCATAGTCATACAAAATCTGGTTAGTAAAGAATTTATCAAAGCACGCGGCGACAAATTTCCTTTCAACGTTTTCCAACCTGAGAGAGTCAGTTAAGGTAGTGGAGTTCCAAGCAACAGTAGCATACTCTAACTTAGATCTAACCAGGTCATAGTACAGACATAGAAAATAGTCAACTTTCTTAAATGATGACATAATAAATTTAATAAGTCCAAAGCTTCTAACCCGAATGGGTAGTAAGACGCGGTACTAAAAAAAAGTCCAAATAATTTGAATGATTGGGATATTATATGGTCAGCATGATAATGTAAGTAGAGTTTGCTGTCCAGGAGAGCACCTAAATCAGCGGTTCCCAACATGGGGTATGTGTACCCCTAGGAGTACGTGCCACGACTCTTGGGGGTACAACAAAATATTTGAATAGGGGCGAAAAAAGCTACATATGCCGGCGGTGTAAGATAAAATTAGTTAAAAGTTGTGAAATTAACTCAACTCCATAGCGAGGGATGTTGCGGGTTTTCTCCTATATTTAATATTGGGAAAATGATTCAAATTTCAAACATAAAACAGTTTTTATTATTAATAAATCACTTAATTAATTGAACGTAAAATATATACACTAAACATTTTGCTAATATTAAGGGTACAATTTACTGAAATGAGCTGCCAAGGGGTACGCAAGCAAAAAAGGTTGGGAACCGCTTACCTAAATCATTATAATAAAGGGAGTAAACTTTGTTATCACGGACCAATATATAGGCCTAAGTAAAAAAGATTGAATTAGTTTTTCTAGTAAAATTTATAGATTTGGTCTTAGATTTATTAATAGACATTCCATTTTAAAGAGACCATTGTAAAATACCATCTATGTCGTTTTGTAGGTCTATACATTCTGCAGTTGATTTAATAACTGTATATAATTTTACATCATCCGCAAAGATTGAGTAGATAGATGAGTTTAAATATTTACCAATATCATCTATAAACACATTAAAGAGAAGAGGAGCTAAATTAGAACTCCTGAGCTCTACCACAAGGGGCTAAACATATGTTGAAGATGTGTGTATCTATTTCAATAGTGAGTTATCTTTCATTATATTATAATGTCAAGATAAACAATGAATAATTAGGGCCAGATTAAAGTTTAGCATCAAGAGACTTGGATGTAAGGACTTGGGAGCGACAATTTGTATATATTATTTTGAATGTAATCTAATCTATTTATTTTAGATATAGAACATATAGAATATGTCACTTGAACTATGCAACAACAACAAGATATAGAACATATAGAATATGTCACTTGAACTATGCAACAACAACAACTAGATATAGAACATATAGAATATGTCACTTGAACTATGCAACAACAACAACTTTGGGGGGAGGAAGTTGAAGATCACAATTATGCATGGGGTGTAGGGTCTACGCGAGCAAAAAAATGTTGAATACCACTACAGTAGACGGACCCTTTAAAACACTTCCATACGAACATCACTACTCCCTATTGTGACCGGATGATAATTCCGACAATTACGAGTCACCTCTTCAACTCTGACTCGCTATATTTGTAATGGCAGCTTGATTTTAGTTGAAAGCACATACTTAGAGGCCTTATTTCGTATCAAAAACCTACTGTGCTGTATAGACCAGTGTTTTTCAAACTTTCCACAAAAACAGACCACTTGATAAGCGTTCGATGCACACGCGGACCACCCACCTTGATATACCATCTACCTGTCACCTGTATAAGCAGGACATCTTATAATGAAAGTGTGCATCAAGCAGTGGAGACAGTTTATCTACATGCACATATTACAAGTTTATCTACATGCACATATTACAAGTTTATCTACATACACATATTACAGTTCACTTCAAAGGAAGAGCCTTATCTGACAGCAAGAATTGAAACTGAATATACTTTCAAGTACACTACATTATTATGATTGTTGGCTCTTATTTTAAACATTAAACTGTACTTGTGGAACTAAGTCTGACTTAGTGGAATTAGCCGGTCAAGATTGTACTCTTATGTTTTATTCAACTTTTTTACTTTCCAATGAACAAGAAAGGTTTTGACACTAGTATGAAGTAAAATCCTATCAATTATTGTAGCAGAGACGACTGTTTCTATTTTCTAAAAGGCCCCTTCTATTAAAATTGGACTCTACACAGACTGCATGCTTGGCTTGTAGTAACCAGAACTGTCGTCTAACCAATCTTCTCGATTTTGGTTACCTGTTTCCAGTAAACCAAGAGAACTAACTGATCATCAACATTTCAACTGTACCGTTCCTCAATAAAGGATAACTTATGGCTGGACCAAGACACCATTAATTAGCTCTCAAACTAGTATAATCCTGGAAAAATATAATATTTATTTTAAAAAAAGGTTATTTTACTAGTTGAATTATCTGCCGCGGAGACAGCGCGGCGCTAGTATTCGTGACAGGCGCAGATGCTGAGAGTTCCGCCCCCGCTTGACTTTCATTGGTCGATATTTGGTGTTTGGCCCCACCCATTGGCCAGCTCGTTTTGGAAGCTGTCAGTGCTGTATCTGCTAGAAGGATGTAAGGTCGAGAATACTGGCAATCAGCTTTCCCAAGCGAAGTGGTCCGGGAGGCGTTATACAGGTGTAGGAGACATAACCTGGTTAAAAACTGTCAGTATGACTGAGTGGTCTAATATTACAATACAGGTGTAGGAGACATATCCTGGTTACAAACTGTCTGTATAACTGAGTGATCTAATATTACAATACAGGTGTAGGATACATATCCTGGTTACAAACTGTATGTATAACTGAGTGATCTAATATTACAATACAGGTGTAGGAGACATATCCTGGTTACAAACTGTCTAAATAACTGAGGGGTATAATATTACAATACAGGTGTAGGAGACATATACTGGTTACAAACTGTCTATATAACTGAGTGATCTAATATTACAATACAGGTGTAGGAGGGAGACATATCCTGGTTACAAACTGTCTATATAACTGAGTGATCTAATATTACAATACAGGTGTAGGAGACATATACTGGTTACAAACTGTCTATATAACTGAGTGATCTAATATTACAATACAGGTGTAGGATACATATCCTGGTTACAAACTGTCTATATAACTGAGGGGTATAATATCACAATACAGGTGTAGGAGGCATATCCTGGTTACAAACTGTCTATATAACTGAGTGATCTAATATTACAATACAGGTGTAGGATACATGTCCTGGTTACAAACTGTATGTATAACTGAGTGATCTAATATTACAATACAGGTGTAGGATACATATCCTGGTTACAAACTATATGTATAACTGAGTGATCTAATATTACAATACAGGTGTAGGAGACATATCCTGGTTACAAACTGTCTATATAACTGAGGGGTATAATATTACAATACAGGTGTAGGAGGGAGACATATCCTGGTTACAAACTGTATGTGTGACTTAGTGATCTAATATTACAATACGGGTGTAGGAGACATATCCTGGTTACAAACTGTATGTATAACTGAGGTGTATAATATTACAATACAGGTGTAGGAGACATATCCTGGTTACAAACTGTATGTATAACTGAGGGGTATAATATTACAATACAGGTGTAGGAGACATATCCTGGTTACAAACTGTATGTGTGACTGAGTGATCTAATATCACAATACAGGTGTAGGAGACATATCCTGGCTACAAACTGTCTATATAACTGAGGGGTATAATATTACAATACAAGTTTAGGAGACAGCCCTGGTGCTGGCTGCATGATCTTTATCCTCGATTGGAGAGAAAGAAATTAAGAATAGAAAGTTAATAAACCTTGATATAAGCTATACCTATAAAGGTGCGTTTAGGCTATACCTTTTTTCGTGCAACTTGAGGCATGCAACTAGGCGCTCCGGAGAGGCACGCTGGGACATGTGACTGTGCAAGCCCCAACTGTAGTTGTGAGCCTAGCCGCAGGTAGGTGTAAATGCTTTCCTAATATTTGGGGAGCATGTTGCAACACTTTTGCCTCAGAGTGACTAGAGAATTGTTAAAAGGTACTTTGTACTGGAGCCTTTGCGACCTTTTTTTAAACTCACCTGCACATAACCATACAGTTTTTTGACGATGGTCACGCATACTTCTGCAATTATGACTGAAATCGATGACACCGATATTTTAAACTGGTACATCAAATTCTGATAGTTGTCACCTGTTGCCAAAAAACGAAGAGTGACCGATAATCGTGTACTTACTGGTATGGCATCTCTAAATGTAGCATCTTGTTTTGAAATGTGTGGTTCAACTATACTCAGCAAAATATAAAAATCACTTAGGGACATTCTTGTGAAGTTCTTTAACAATCGACCTCTATCTAATTCATGCACTTCTGATAGTATTCCCGAACTTAATGAACGTGATTCTAGAAACTGACTCATCCAGAACTCACAACGCTTTCGTTTCTTTTGACGTCGTAAAATGACGATAGCTGCAGCGACGCCTTACTTCTCGTGACTACATCTCTAACGCATCGAAAGAAATGCAAAAGTGTTAACAGGTTGTTTTGTATAAGGAAAGATGCAAGAGGCAAGACGCAAGACGCACCGAAAAAGGCATGCTTCTGCGCATATAATATTTCATGAAAGGAGGCATAAGTAAATGTACCTTAAGGCTACCTCGATTAAAGGTATAAGCACATCACATCGTAAGCGGATAGTTATTGTATCGGACGGCCAATTTTACGTCTTTTGGTCTGCACTGTGTAAGACGCTTCCCGAAGAGTAGCTAACAAAATTCGACAAAGAGGAGCTGGGGTTGGTGTACAAGTGGCTGTAAGCTACAACCCGCACAACTCTGGTCTCATTTGAAAATTCGTACTCTCATAATTGTTCATTGTAATTGTTACGTTACACTGCTTGAATTTTGTGCTGATTCCAATTTTCATGCTTGCAGGCGTTTCAGTTCATCAATTGAACAAATACTCGAATTTATCGAGGAAGTAGGAAGAAGCAAGTGAAGTGGTGGTTTGGAGGCTGGTAGCTGAAGACTGGGTAGTGATAGCTGGTAAATAGTAGCTGAAAATCACTGGTAGTATAACGTTACATTTGTGAACCTATTTGTTAAAAGAGCCAGACTGACCTTACCTCCTCCTTTTATCGTGACCTTGCAGATGGATAGAAACTGAGATTTTACATTGGGGGAATTGTTGAATGTACCATTATTACGCAGATACATTAAACATTGCATTCTACGTCAAGGCGGTAGAGTATTTAAAACAATTATTGAGCATGTGCCAGTCTTGGTACTGACCTTGAGTGAACTACTGATCTCTGTAACAGACTTAGATCAACCAATTGGTAAGTTAGTCGAACTATCACGTCGATTGGACGACCAATTCATCCAATACCGACTTTAATTAAAGCCTGTAGGCTTTAGCGTCGGTCTAGTCGTACAAGCGTTTAGTAACCGAATATTTACGATAAGGATTGCTATTGATCTCTCCTTTAAAGAACCGGTTCAGTTCCTTGTTGCTTGTGGATAAGTCTGTATAAAGACAGTCGATGAGGCGTGGAAGGATGATTCATTAAAATTAAACTGCGGGCTAACCTGCGAGCTCTTTCATCCGAATAAAGGCAGGATATAATATAATATTTTAGTTAAACTTTCATTGAAATATACGATAGCACGTAAGTGGACGAATGATACTAAAACGGTGTTTGGCCCAGATAAAAAATTTCACCATTAGGGATAGTGGTTGCTTTAATGTCGTCACGATTGAAATGATGATATAGCTTTCCAAGTATACAACTCTTTCGATTGGTTCGAGGGTTAGAAACCCCAAGAATATAGCAGACTGTAGAGCGTTGATCAATGTGTAGAAACGTGTTGCCCCATCCCTGAATGCTCTTACACTAAGAACTTTCAACGTAATGTGGCTTAACCTGTAGGGATCCACATCAAATGCACGTTTGATGACACCGTTTCGGTGTATAAACATTTCGTTGGGAAATATTGCACGGATCGATTCGTTGAAACTCTTGTAACTACAGTGAAATGCGTTATCTAAATCTACAGTTCCTAGAAAGCGTCTTAGTGCAGAATAGATATATGCTCACTGTAAGACCACTCATTGCCATATATACGAGGAAGAATATTAGGCAGGTGATATACTTGTGATGGATCACTCCCATACAACCGGTCTCTACAGGGAAATCAGTCGTGCAAATTGCAACCTTGTTTACAATGAGCCTTATCACTTACTTGTATATGTACATAATATTAAAAGGGTATGATAACGCCTTTATACTTTATTCTTTGGTCGAATGTTATGAAATAGATCCGTTCACAGGAGAAGATGTTATATATCTATACAAGGTAATTGTCATAGAGAACAGCATGTATCACCTTAAAATGATTATGAAAAATACATCCATTATAATTTATGTGATATAATCATCTTAATCGTCGATAGTTTCAGTTCCCTTTGTTCATCGCTAGAGAAACATGTTTCCTATATCGACCCTGCTCAACTCAAAATCACTCGTAGATGCCACCCTGACGATGAGCGTTTTAGTCTTGTTTCTCGTAAAGGTGCTTTCTTTTATGATTATATCAACTCTTTTGAGTGATTAGATGAAACTTGGTTAATTTTCCAGGAAAAAATAATCACGGATTGTCATATCATTCAGGAAGAATACGATCATGCATGCAAGGTATAGACAAAGTTAGACTGTAAGACACTCTGGGACTACTCTAACCTATATCTTTACACTCAAAAGGTCAATCATGTCGGGTTATGTTTGGACTAGAAAAGCTATATAATAGCAGGACCAGTAAATACGCTACCATGGTACCATTATCCGTCCCTGATCAATCTCCTGCTACCATGACAGGCAGTTTATGGTCAACGCCTCTCGGACAGAGATTGTATGGGAAAACCTAAGAGACTGGGTGTACCAGTGGTGACACCTTTCGCAGGCGGAAGACTTTTTTTTTAGCAATGTTTATCAGAGGCATGCCTTGAAAAAATCAACAAAGGTTTATAGTAAATACAATGTATATACTTTTTGTATCAGTGACATGTTTTAAACTTTGTTTATGCCAATATTAGAGGCACATACATACCTTTTTGATTAAATACTTTTGTATGTGAAAAAATATTTGAGTAAATACTTTGTGCTATTTATAATGAAAAAAACTGCGTGTACTAAAGACCACAGTACAAATACATTTAAACATGACAAGTATCCAAGCAAGATATGAGATAAAGTTGACCAAGTATTATGGATTGGTGATACAGATTTTGTTTTTCTCACACATTTACACGATATTTCCACCTTTTTAGGTTGCTTTAGGTTTGAGCAAACTTCTCTCAGCACATTGATCATAATACATGTAGGATCACTTAAAGATTTTTATAAAAGAGAACATATTTTAGTTATCATAAACTATCTCAGCAGCACGAGTAATTGTATTCATCAGTTCGGCAGTATCTTTTAGTCCAGTTCTCTTTCCTTCCATTCGCCACTAAGATAAGATTTTAACCATAGTTCTTGATATGCTTGAAAAAACCTCAAAACGATAAGAATGTTTGTAAGTCATCATCAATTATAGATTACCACTCACTGATGTCACATAAGCCTACATATGTTTAAAATGAAACAGTAAGTATACACTTCATGTTTAAGTCCTTTAAAGTTAAGGATCAATTTTGAAGGAGTTAGTTATATTGATACACATAAATGATTCTTAGCCTTAAGCTTAGGTTTTATGGTCTGTTCGGTAGAAGTGGTAGCCGCTTTATCTTGCATGTCTTTACCACATGTAGCGTGTCAATCAGATTGATTGAACACCTACAAGAAAAAAGTTCACTATTTATCACTATTTATGTAATTGGGTGCCACGTTGGAGTTATATCAAGATATTGAAGATAAAATACCTCAAAGTTTATACTCTGTCATACGAAAAATACGTACTGCTCTACGTTCAAACACGTGGTTAGTAAAAAAAAACATTGTCTTTTAATAATTGCTGTTCTAAATATCAAAGAAGAGGACTAATATTATTATAGTTATGAATAAGATATGTGAATGCATACCCTTTGTTATAAGATGGGGTCAGATGAAGAAATTTACAGCCGGCCATGCGGCCCTCAAAAAGGTGGAAAATATACATCTATATTATTTCTTTGCGTAAAAATAACAGTGAAAATCAAAATAACTAAATTAATACTGATACATTTTGATATAGGATATGTGTGTATAAACTCACCACGGCCAGATGTCTGCAGATATCATTAACTCACTTCTAAAATCACAGGATTATCTATAATGGCGGCTCCACGTGGCGCAACACTCGCCTGTTCAGTAGGGGAGAGAGCGTGGAAATGGAGGCCGGCGCTTCGAGCTCTTGCGCAACTGCGCCTCTGGTGGCCGACAGAAGAAGCTCGTCAGTTTCTTTCTTTTCTTTTTCACTTTCCTCGTTTATCCTTCCTTATTTTTACCTACTCTTCTCAATTCGTTCCCCTTTTCC
>CABFOW010001130.1:82574-114322 GCA_902141385.1 Timema californicum | reverse complement strand
ACCACCGTGGGTAACGGGCAGCGAGGGGGGGGGGGTTGTCAAGCTTATATAATTATTATACTACAGTGGTTCACGGGCAACGCCGTGCGGGACTGCTAGTATGTTATATATATTAGAGAGTAGAGTTTGAGAAATCGTAGTTTGAGGGGGGAAACTGTCGGTGCTTTATTTTTTTAAACCCCTTCTTCTACAGTCACTGCCAAACCTGACTCTTCTGCCTGAAACTTAACAAAGTATTGATTCTTTTAGCATAACTTATTAATACAATATTTGTGAAATTGTAATAGGCTATTTAAATTTGAACTATCAATAGAAGAATGGTTCATGAAACTAGCTAACTTAAATATTCTCAAACATTGTTTTTTCTTTTATCTGTGTGATGTATATATAAAGAGAGATAGTGAGTGCCCTTGTTAGTGGACACGTGTATTTAATAGGTGTGTGTACACGTGTAATATACTATATAGTGAGTCAGTGGCGAGTTCTCCATTGAAGCCTGCAATAGCTCCTGCTAAAACCACCATTATTATCCTCCGCCAACCCCTCTACTCGAGATAATCCCATTTACCAGCAAGAAGGGATGTTTGGGGTGGGGGGGTGGGAGGGCACCCTCGCTAATGGATTGGCAGCGCTCGGTAAACAATGGAGACTTTTCCTCCTCTCATTCTGTCCTTGTTTGTCCCTCTCTTGATACACTATTCCCTCGTATTTCTCTCTTACAACACTATTCCCTCGTCTTTCTCTCTTACAACATTATTCCCTCGTCTTTCTCTCTTACAACACTATTCCCTCGTCTTTCTTCTCTTACAACACTATTCCCTCGTCTTTCTCTCTTACAACACTATTCCCTCGTATTTCTCTCTTACAACACTATTCCCTCGTCTGCCTCTCTTACAACACTATCCCCCTCGTCTGCCTCTCTTACATCACTATTCCCTCGTCTTTCTCTCTTACAACACTATTCCCTCGTCTGCCTCTCTTACAACACTATCCTCCTCGTCTGCCTCTCTTATAACATTATCCCCCTCGTCTACCTCTCTTACAACACTATCCCCCTCGTCTGCCTCTCTTACAACACTATTCCCCTCGTCTGCCTCTCTTACAACACTATCCCACTCGTTTACCTCTTTTACCCCTCGTCTGCCTCTCTTACAACACTATCCCCTCGTCTGCCTCTCTTACAACACTATCCCCCTCGTCTGCCTCTCTTACAACACTATTCCCTCGTCTGCCTATCTTACAACACTCTCCACTCGTATGATTCTCAAACAACAAACCATTCACAATATTCTTGGCGCCAAAATACAGGAGTGTTTAAGTTATTTGTGCCAAGAGCTCATGTTAGCATAATTCTATTCACACATGTGTGATAGTAGAGTGAGAAGGAGGGATTGACCGCTCCAGCTTCTGAGCAAGTGCTTATTCATAAGAAAAGAAGTAAATCGCGATAGAACTTGGATGTCATGAAATAAGCTTACCTCTATTTGACCTTGCAATTCAAGATCTAACAAAGGTGGGGAGATTGAGAGAGTGAAGCAAGCAACAACTAAGGTCCTTCGTCCGACAAGAAAACCAACGCATCGAGATAAGTGTGGGTGACTGGTCACTTACGATTAATTTCCTGTTCTTCGTCAAACCAGAAACCTCTTTTTGATCATAGCAAGAATGTTGTCTGATGAGGGCCTCGTTGTGGACTACATTTACTTAGAAGCTCGTGAAAAGGCACTGAAACATTTTTGGGTTCACATGGATTTAAAAATAGCAAAGAAAAAAGGTGGATCAATATTCCAAGTGATTTCAGAGACTCACAAATAGAATTATCAGGGAAAGTTTTAAAGACCTTCAACAACTCGTAGGTCCAACTGCAAAGAACTTGTTCACAAAGTTTACATATCTGTTTGTTCTTTCTTTGTCATTCATTGTCCATAGGATTTTGTCATCAAAAAAAGAAAACGTGCAGAAAAAAATGAAAAGATATTAATTTTAAGCTTGCACAAATGAAAATAAATCATGGCATAGGCAATTCCACAAGTGCACGCTGCAACGACTCACGGGCAACTGAACACCTAGCGGCCAACCAGTTTGGTTTCCAGCTATTGTAGGCTATTCCACGCTGGAAATAAAATCACATGCTTAAATCGTCATAGGTGTAGGAGAATACTAATATCGTGAAAACTTGCAATTAATCAATCAACTAAACCATGTTTTTAATTTGTATCGGCATCAAGATAAACAGTAAAACGCATCGCCAATCGGGACGATGCAGCGTAAGTGGGACAATCCATTGCCAAGTTGTATTATCTGTTGCATTTTTAATAAAGTTTATTTATACATATTTATTTATTTAGCACCGCGTCTTACTACCCGTTCGGGCTATACGCTTAAGTACTAATTACGCTTATGAATTAGGAATTGGGATGGTTGAATTTAGAGGAAGTGAACCCACATTTGCGTGGAGGGAGAATGGAAAACAATTTGGGAAAAACCACCCCCTGTTCACTCGACCGAGATTCGAGCCTCGAGCTCCTCGTTCTAGGCAGTCGAGATTGATACATAGAATTTAGGCCACCAAATATAAATTCCAGTGTTAAATGCCAAGCTGACTTTATTTTATTTTTGATCATCAATAACTTAAGTTCTTACTTGTATTAGTCTAAAACAAGAAACTTGACAAGTTCCTTTAAACACCAGATCACAACTATTGTAGAACAGTTCAAACTTATTATATTTAAGTTTTTAAATAATGTTGTGGCAGACGAGCACAATAGACAACACATTGCTTACCGTGCGTAATGCATAGTATTTCATTATACATAGACTACCACGATGTATTGTCCGCTCCGATGCATTGTCATTCATGATATACCGTTGTAGACGATATACAGTCAATATATAGCCAAATCCAAAATTGTAATATGGATATATCGACCAACCCTTCCTAGGACTGCTAGATTGCGAGTAATGTTGTGATAGAAAATATTTTGATTATAGAGTGTGCGTTAAATGTTCTTATTAATAAAGAAAACGAAACCGCGTCACTGCACTTTTTTCTGTCATTTTGTAAATGTTCTGTGCATACTACCCCTCGAATGGATCAATCAATCAAACAATCCTCATACTTGACAATATTCACTGTATCAAAGGTGAAAACGAGTTGGAACTTTGAAGAAACGTGAGATACGTGTTGCGTTTTTGTCTTCGTGAAAAGTTTTTTCTGTCTAAACGACAAACTTTAGAATGGTTGCCAACTGTCGACCAGACACGTTGTCGCTGTTGTCATGGTTACCGACTGAGCTATATGATCGATGGCTGCCGGCGTGTCCCTTCACTGAGCCACACCTCTCACTACGTTTCAACTCTTCACTCAGAATGAACGGCTATCAATTCACACTTACTTATATGATCTAGGGATTTGTTGAAACCGATAAAAAATAATTCGTTAGTTGGGGAAATGCGAAACAAGCTGTGTTTAAAAAAAATTTATTAAGCACCGCGTCGAGTTATACGCATATGTACTAATTATACTAATGTGCAAAGGATGGGTAAGGTTGAATTTAAAGAAAGTGTACTGGCATTTGCGTGGAGGAAGAGTGAAAAAATATTTGGGAAAAAACCCTGGCTGGGATTCTAACCCCAACCTTTCCGTTATCAGCAGTCCAGGCTATTACGAGAATGATGCCGTAGACAATTCTATCACCGAATCGAGTTTCAACAAATTCTTGAACTATTTTTTAGGCCTTTACAAGACTAACCAAAAGCAGTAAAACTGGCTAAAATAAATCAATATTGCTCTAGTACAAACATAGAGTTTAATTTCCCTCTCAGGTTGATATCAACAGTTGTTGAATAGCTGTCATGAGCAGAGGAGTGTTAGATGAAAAACTTGATAGGCCTATATGAAGAGAAAAAGTAGACCCGCCTCGTTAGCGTAGTTAACTAACGCGCTAGTTTCGTGTTGAGCTAAACTGCCAATAATGGGGAGATTGATGCTAGAACCTCGCTCGGGTTAACTGGGGTTGTTTTTCCTAAATGGTTTTCCACTCTACCTCCACTCAAATGCGTGTTCACTTCCTCTAAATTTAACCCTACCAATTCCTAATCTATTAACATAATTAATATTTAAGCGTATAAACCGAACGGGTAGTAAGACGCGGTGCTAAATAAATAAAAAAGATAAACAGTTGTCATTAAATTCCATGACACCCTTGACAGACATTTAAGAACTGTTGATATTAACACCATGGTTGTACTGAGAAATATATTATTTATTTCGACCAAAGAAATATTTTTCTATAAAACTAAAAAACACTGATTTTTTTCTCGCCTCCCCTACATCCTCAATAAAAATAATTGAATGGTTATCAGGAAGTTAGACTTTGGAGAAGATGTTATACCTATTTGCGTGGATGGATAGTTAAAAACCAACTAAGAACTCCCGAAAGGGATTCTAATCCCGATTTCGTAAGTAGTTTTTTATTGCAATAGTTGACGCCATAAACCGAAGTGGGTGGTTGGTATGCATTGTTGATTGGTTTATAAATCGGGTGCTACATAACCAGAAAAATAATAGTTTAAGGTTCTAGAATAGTTTACCAGAAACCAGGTGGGTTTGTAACGTTCCTGTATATAACTGTCTGGCAGTAGGAGAACAAACAAGGTATCAGGAAAATACAAGTGACATTATAATCTCTGCCGTGATTCCCCCCCCCCCCATGCCAATCAACTCTTTGATACAGTTTGCTGGAAATCGTGAATTTACACGAACGCTATTGCATTTGGACCATCTTTTAATAAACATTAAAGGAGATAAAGAGTTAATAGAAGTTCCTAATACCGAACATTGTTGAAATATTAAATGTTATTTGGATAAAACTGCATTGAAAAGGCCGTTTCTGACCGTGCACAAATCTTCATTCTGTCATAACAGAGGCATACTGTAGTTATTAACAAGAAGTTTTGTCTCTTTGTCCTCCATTTTCACCGCGGAATATTTCACGTAATCTTTCAAATATGAATGCACTGCACACATTTTTGGCATCGTGCTGGTATTATCTTTTCCCTTATACTCCCATATCTCGCGCGAGCAGGGAGCTCTTAATGATCAGCAGAAATGTGTGGATTTGGATTCTTCACAATGGAAAATGTTGACTTTTATAGGTGTATGGTCATAGAAAATTGTGTTAGTGCCAATCAACATCACACCCGTCTTTTTTATTTTTCCAATATTTAACCTAAGTGTAAAACCCGATTGGCAATATATCAGCCAGCGCCTTTAAAATGGAACGTGCTACATTTGCTGCTACTACAAACATAAATTGCTACCATACAATCGCGAAACTTTTTATTAGTCTTTGGAGGGGGTGGGGTGGATACTCGTTTTCTGGAATTAACAGCTCTTAGTTCTAAAAAATACTGATAGGAGCTTCCGCGCACAATATTTATTTTGTCACATGAAAATGTTTTTTACACATATTGATGTCTTAGAACAGTCGTTTAAAACTCGAGTGTCCTTAAGGGCCACATTGAACATTGAAAATAATGAGGGGGCCGCATTTCAGAAAGTTCAATATTGACACCATCTTAAGTGAAACAATCTTAATTTAAAATCCTTATAACAAAAATAAAATTAAGATTATATAAAATATTAAGACATCCTATACTATTACCAAAAATGTGAAGCCTTATATTTGCATTAAATGTGTGAGTGGCTTTAGATCTCTTGATGAAGTCACATTAAAAATATACGTATTTATAAATGTGATCGCTCACGTGGTTTTTCCTTCTCATGAGCGGAAATACACTTGTGTCCTGACAAATATTGCACATATTTGATGCATAAATTCAACTATTTTCGGAGATAGGTCTTTGGTGAGTAACGAGTAAAATTTTGTACACAAATCTTACTTGCTAGATTTGACCAAATATTGACCAATTTAAACATTTCTTAGTCTCAAATTTATTTTTCCTAACACTTATATAGAATAACGAATTGGACCACATTTTTGTGTTGGTCTAGCAAAGAAAGGGCCCGCACAAAATCACGAATCTGGCCACAAGTTTGATATTCCTGTCTTAGGACTTGGCAGTAAAACGCCAAGGTGGTTGATATAGGCTGCATTAAAATAACATGGAAGATTACGAACAATATTTGTTCTACAACTATGAATTGTATGTTTCAGAAATCAACAGCAGTTTTCCCACTAAACATAAACACATTGTTAACGTTAAAATTAAAATCAATAGTGGTAGAAAGAAGCTGCCTTAAAAGTAAATCACATTAGAACAAACCTCTAAAAAAAAGCATGCTGCGTTATTATTATACAATTACTCCCCATATATTAATGTTGATTTAATCGTTAGAGCCATTTTCATACAAAATAATCAAACTTAAAAAAAAATCCTCGAGGTATGAACTCAGGGGCGGTTCCTTTGATATTTTAGGGAAACAATATCACTAATACCTCTTGTAGCATGGCGGGTTACTGTGTTTACTATCAGCTTAATATGTTCTTGGTATTCAAATAGAAAGTATCATATAGTAGAAATATTTAGTTTGCGCCTGTCGAGTGGTGGGTATGCAGCCTAACGTGTCAGACCGGGCAGAAGAGTGATCTAGCCTGCAGGAACTTCACTCTCGATGTTGAGCATATTCGGGTTGGGACTTGATTGGAAGGAAGCCAGAGGAAATATTCTCACACTGCTGTATTTAATACGGGTATGGCAATTATTTAGAAGCTTCTTCTGACATTGGTAATAAGCTAACTGTATGTGTTTAAGAGAGGCTAGATCTATGGTTCTAAAGATTCAATTTGAACTCAGAACTGTCACATTTCGCGGGAAACATTGGTGAAAATCATCTAGTTTCACATTACGTTTGTTTTAAAGTTTTAAGCTCTAAAATGTAACACTTAAGGGGGTCGCCTTAGTAAGCGAAAATTGCCGCACAGACATTCAGCTCTAACGCAATATTTAATTATACGATGTGTAATTTCAAAATATGTTTCACACCAAAATAAAGTTGGAAAGATTCCAACGTGGTTATTTTTACTTAACATTCCTCTAGTTTGAGTTTTATTAATATAAAACAACGTGTCATTCATTTTCAAACACATTTTAAGCATATTTATGAAGCTATGAGACTAGACTATTAAAAAGGACTTTGCCTTTATATAAAAAATAGTAATTTTTTGATAGGCTCTCAACAACAAAATTTAAGATATTTGAGAACTAGTAGCGAGATATGCTCATTCCCTTAAGATATGAAGTTTTGTACTTTTCTTTCCTCTCTTACTTAGTACCATGACAAAGGATGTTATAGGTGAAGGTAGAAAGGGAATAAAAGTTTAGATGGAATAAAGAAGTAGTTCCAGAAAACGCCGTGTGGCCCGACGGTGATTTATACTTTTTCACTGACCGAGGCGGTTTTTAATCCTTAGAAATAGGCTGATACCGTTCAGGTACATATTTTGTAATAATAAACTCCTTATTGAATAATACAAAATGTATTGGCGTTATGACAGTTGAACTATTTAATAGAAACAAGGCTAGTGTGATTGGCTTGTGTGTGGGTCTATTTTTTAGTTTTTAGTTTTATTTGAAGTATTAACCTGCACTTTATGAACCGACTGTTTATATCAAGACAATAATCACAATCCAACTTAAATCTAGAAAAGGCCCAAGATCCAGCCACCGGCCATTAATTCATCACTGTGTGTATAGAATTCCACAGTTCACCAATATTTGTATCGGCCATGCCAGTAATTGAACACCAGACCATTAATTTAGTAGGCAGACGTGCTACCGAATGAACTGAGGTCTTGGTTAGTGTGTCTTCTGATGTCATAATGAGCCACAGGTGAGTTATAAAGTTCCCTTGTAATTTCTTTATAGTATATTGTGATTGCCATATGAAGGAAGAAATCGAACATTTACAAAAGCTACTAGAGCTACTTTTATAAATTCGCATGGCAATTATGTAGCAGTCACATTTGACAAATAACATCAATCACGATTAAAAATAACGATTATAATAGAATTTAATTTTTTAGTGTTGATAGGATCTAATAAGAAGAATTTTTTTATGTAATAAACACACCAACATGGTTACTGGTTATATTATATCTGTGTTAGTGTAGGGGTAAAAACCATGTTATTGCCATAGTTCCTTCCATATGATGATTGTCCATTAGTTTGTCTGTATTGTGTAGTTGTAAACACCATGTTATTGCCATAGTTCCCTCCACATGATGTTTGTCTAGTAGCTTGTCTGTATTGTGTAGGTGTAAACACCATGTTATTGTCATAGTTCCCTCCATATGATGTTTGTCCAGTAGTTTGTCTGTATTGTGTAGTTGTAAACACCATGTTATTGCCATATTTCCCTCCACATGATGTTTGTCTAGTAGCTTGTCTGTATTGTGTAGGTGTAAACACCATGTTATTGTCATAGTTCCCTCCATATGATGTTTGTCCAGTAGCTTGTCTGTATTGTGTAGTTGTAAACACCATGTTATTGCCATAGTTCCCTCCATATGATGTTTGTCCAGTAGTTTGTCTGTGTTGTGTAGGTGTAAACACCATGTTATTGCCATATTTCCCTCCACATGATGTTTGTCTAGTAGCTTGTCTGTATTGTGTAGGTGTAAACACCATGTTATTGTCATATTTCCCTCACATGATGTTTGTCCAGTAGTGTGTTTGGGCCAGTGTCAGCTATGGTAGCACACTATGGAATGTTGAAGCGAGAGCCCGGGACCACATGGCCATTGTGCCTCGAGGGATTCCCCATCCCTTGCCAGGCCACCTTCCCTCCCTCCCTCCCTCTACCATGATAATATTCTGGACTGTGTTACAAGAACACGTGTTCTACACGATTGTTACCAGACCAGCAAGTAGCAACGGGTGTATTTAACGAGCGACGATGACAGGGGCATATTCAAGAAAATGTACCATCATACTCTCATCTCGCCACAAAGTCTATGTAGCCACACTCATCTCGCCACATTTTCATGGGAACATATTGAGTAATTTTATATTTGTAAGATTAAAAAGTAACTTAAATTGATTCAATTTAGTTGATAACATTTATCGATACAAAACAAAAGCGCAAAAGGACGCTCCTCTAAAGTGAAAAAGTATTATATTAGACACTGAAATGATTTTTTTTTTGTCACTTAGCGAACATGGTAACAAATGGTGCCTTACATTTCGTTTGGTTTTAAAGTTATTGAAATAATTATGTTCTTGTTATTTAAATTAACCCAATTAAATACCTTTTGGCTAATAAAAACTAATATGAAAATAATAGTCAATTGAAACTAAATGTAATGAATGACCCTTTTGTTGCCAGAGCGGGAAAATATTATATTTAGGTTCACGATCATTAAAGTTTGGGAAACACTGGTCCGAACAAAAATTGCGGCGATTATTATAGAATAAAATATATTTTCCACTTTTCAGTCTTACTTTGTATTTATTCTATTAAGGTGGGGTAGGGGGGATTTCGAGCTAAGAGCAGTAATCTTTCAGTTATAGCGATTATTTTAGGTAAAATAAATCAAATAAAACTACAGTAGAGACAAATATATTATAATTTTCTTCACACGGTGACCTTAACAGTTTGTTGAAATCTGTTAAGGGTGTCCTAGAATTTAATGACTTTTCCTATTAATTTAAAAAGTTTTTAATTAATGTTCATATGCTCATTACAAATATTCAACAACTTGTGTTTTAAACCCGCTTTGGTGGCCGCATGGTCTAAGGCTCTAAACTCGCTGTAGAATAAACTGCCAATGATTGAGAGATCGTGGTTAGAATCTAGGTATGGCGTACTGAGGGTGATTTTAAAAATGTTTTCCATTCTCCCTCCACGCAAATGCGGGAACACTTCCTCTAAATATAGCCTTCCTCATCCCTAAAACCAATAGTAAGATGTGGTACTTAAAAAAAAGTGCAGAAAATTAAATTATATGTAGAGATGTTTGATTTAGTTTGCCTAAAATAATGGTCTGATATAAAAACTGCAAAAACACCGACTTTTCTCACTACCTTTCCCATAACACCTCAACACTAATTTTTACATATCTTTCTCTGCGTTTGATGTACTCGAAGAGCTGTCTACCTTGTTGAAACTATAGCCTTTATATGAATAAAACTAATTGGCAAAAATGTCATGTGCGTGTGTTAAGGGTAGGGACAAAGGGCAGGCTGTAGATAAGGACAGGGTGAAGGATGTAGAGACGCAGCTATTAATCTCTCAGACAGATACAGATGGTCTAGCATCGTACTCGACTGTGTGAATTTGACACGATTCCTTCCGCTTAGATTACCAGGACCTTTTAATACCTAGGAAGCTGTTTCTTTGACTGATGAACATCTCGCCCTTTTTCGGTCAAGCTTCTATGTCAGAAAAAATGCAATTTTCTCGGTCAATTTTAAATATATCTTATTTGGGTTTTATGTTTGTATGTATCATACATTCTGTTAGCAATACATATGTGTGGCCTTTTTTAAAATTGCGTGGTGGCTATTCGCAGGGAAAACAGAACACTTAATAAGTCAAGGAATTTTGTCCTATCAGGAAAAACAGGGAATTGTTGAGGAATTTAACTGAAAATAAATCAAAATTAGAATATGTAAATTCTTGGCTAATAAAAACTTGCTAATTTGGTACCTAAACACTAAAACAAAAGGGAGGGATTTTGTTTTACGCTTGTTTATTAAATTGTCCAGATATCACATTCCAGCGTGTGATGATTGTACAGATTGTTTTTTTTTATAACTGATCAATGTAAAAGTGAAAAATTATCAATTCACCAAGAATTTTTATTTAACTTGCACTTTCTGATCAGACATTATATCAGCACACGAGAATTTATATGAGCGAGAGTGAAAGGACCTGCCAATTTTGCCGTGAAAGGTATTTTTTCATATAGCTTCCAGTGTTCTCTTACATGTCACAATCGGCATGAGACCGACTGCTTTACTTCCCCTCCTAAGGAAGTTGTGCTAAGAATTTTTATTTCTCAAGTAAATTCCGTCAATCCCGGCTGGGTTTGAACCCATTATTTTCGGGTCCTGAAGCGAGCGCTTTACCCCAAGACCACCGAGATGCACCCGGAACAAAGGAAAGTTGACCAGAAAAAGTTGGGGTAATTTTATAATAGCAGCTTTTTAGCCACCCTGCATTGGATGAACGTGTAATACTGTCGATAGCAATCGATTAATCTTCAAATCTGTTTCAGACGGTTGAGTGTATCGTAATTTCCTTGCCGACTAGAACCAGAGTATGATCACTTTTAGACCAGAGTTTCTCAAAGAGGGGTCTGCAAGGTTCGTCCAGGGAACCCGTGACATATATTTTTTAGATCTTATAACATTGTATATAAAAGGGCAAAAATCACTGATGTATACTAAACAAAATGGAGATATCCGATGCAAAGTTTAAATCCTGAAAGTGGGGTTGGCCACGCCTCTTGGGCCCATCTTTGAGAGGAGAATTTAGCAATTCACTTGTATATTAGTTTTCCCATCAGCCAGCACAAATAACTTTCTGAAAAACCACTTAAATTTTGATGCTGTTTCCAACAACTTATTTGTGCTAGCAAGCATGTTCTACTCTTTGTAGTATGAACAATATGAAACAAAATCGTCTTATAGTGTTGAATTAAACTTATTTCTATTCCTCACTTAAATTATCAGTGATTATAAGTGTAAAAATATAATACATATATATTCTTATTGTAATTTTTTTTACATAAACTAAAAAATATAATTGCGTCTAAAAGTGTACATTTACTTTATTTTAATCTAAATTGTATTTATTTTTACATTAAAAATGATTATGATTAATACATCCCAATAATATACTATACATTTATGGTCGTAATTTTTTTAATCATTTATCCTACATCAAGTGGTCCGTGAATCAGCTGTTCCCTGGTTAAAGGGTCCGGTAATCAGCTATTCTCTGGTGAGAAGGTCCGTGAATCATCTGTTCCCTGGTTAGAGGGTCCGCGAATCAGCTATTCCCTGGTTAGAGGGTCCGCGAATCAGCTATTCCCTGGTTAGAAGGTCCGTGAATCAACTGTTCCCTGGTTAGAGGGTCCGCGAATCAGCTATTCCCTGGTTAGAGGGTCTGCGAATCAGCTGTTCCCTGGTTAGAGGGTCCGTGAATCAGCTATTCCCTGGTTAGAGGGTCCGCGAATCAGCTATTCCCTGGTTAGAGGGTTCGCGAATCAGCTATTCCCTGGTTAGAGGTTCTGCGAATCAGCTGTTCCCTGGTTAGAGGGTCCGTTAATCAGCTATTCCCTGGTGGGAAGGTCCGTGAATCAGCTATTCCCTGGTGAGAAGGTCCATGAATCAACTGTTCCCTGATTAGAAGGTCCGTGAATCGGCTGTTCCTGGTTAGAGGGTCCGCGAATCGGCTGTTCCCTGATTAGAGGGTCTGCGTATCAGCTATTCCCTAATGAGAAGGTCCGCGAATCAGCTGTTCCCTGGTTAGAGGGTCCGCGAATCAGCTGTTCGCTGGTTAGAGGGTCTGCGAATCAGCTGTTCCTTAGTTAAAGGGTCCGTGAATCAGTTGTTCACTGGTTAGAAGGTTCGCGAATCAGCTGTTCCCTCTGGTTAGAAGGTCCGCGAATCAGCTGTTCCCTGGTTAGAAGGTCCGTGAATAAGCTGTTCCCTGATTAGAGGGTCCGCGAATCAGCTGTTCCTTGGTTAGAAGGTCCGTGAATAAGTTGCCCCATCGTTAGAAGGTCCGTGAATCAGTTGTTCCTGGTTAGAGGGTCCGTGAATCAGCTGTTCCTAGTTAGAGGGTCCGCGAATCAGCTGTTCCCTGGTTAGAGGGTCTGCGAATCAGCTGTTCCTTAGTTAAAGGGTCCTTGAATCAGTTGTTCCTGGTTAGAGGGTCCGCGAATCAGCTATTTCCTGGTGAGAAGGTCCGTGAATCAACTGTTCCCTGGTTAGAAGGTCCGTGAATCGGCTGTTCCTGGTTAGAGGGTCCGCGAATCGTCTGTTCCCTGGTTAGAGGGTCCGTGAATCGGCTGTTCCCTGGCTAGAGGGTCTGCGAATCAGCTATTCCCTGATGAGAAGGTCCGTGAATAAACTGTTCCCTGGTTAGAAGGTCCGTGAATCAGCTGTTCCTGGTTAGAGGGTCAGCGAATCAGCTGTTCCCTGGTTAGAGGGTCTGTGAATCAGCTGTTCCTTGGTTAGAGAGTCCACGAATTACCTGTTCCCTGGTTAAAGGGTCCGTGAATCAGCTGTTCCCTGGTTAGAGAGTCCACGAATCAGCTGTTCCTTGGTTAAAGGGTCCGTGAATCAGCTGTTCCCTGGTTAAAGGTTCCGCGAATCAGCTATTCCCTGGTTAGAAGGTCCGTGAATAAGCTGTTCCCTGATTAGAGGGTCCGCGAATCAGCTATTCCCTGATGAGAAGGTCCGTGAACAAACTGTTCCCTGGTTAGAAGGTCCGTGAATCAGCTGTTCCTGGTTAGAGAGTCCACGAATTACCTGTTCCCTGGTTAAATGATCAATGAATCGTTAAACAAAGTACTTTATGACCATTTGAATGTAAGGCCAACCTTTCTTTTCGCACTTTCACAATGTTGTCATTATTACACGATATATATTAGAATAATTTATTTGACGATGAATCAGCTGTTCCCTGGTTAAAGGTTCCGCGAATCAGCTATTCCCTGGTTAGAAGGTCCGTGAATAAGCTGTTCCCTGATTAGAGGGTCCGCGAATCAGCTATTCCCTGATGAGAAGGTCCGTGAACAAACTGTTCCCTGGTTAGAAGGTCCGTGAATCAGCTGTTCCTGGTTAGAGAGTCCACGAATTACCTGTTCCCTGGTTAAATGATCAATGAATCGTTAAACAAAGTACTTTATGACCATTTGAATGTAAGGCCAACCTTTCTTTTCGCACTTTCACAATGTTGTCATTATTACACGATATATATTAGAATAATTTATTTGACGATTTTTTTTTTAATTCCACCATATCGAATTTGGGTATGTTTTTTAAATATTGGGTTCAGGAGCGTCACGTGGAAAATCAGAGATGTAAAGGGTGGTGCGGTCTCAAAAATGTTGGAAACCCCTGCGTTATGCTCTTTATAGTCACGTTCATTTGGTTTGTCCTAACGGGTCCATTGGGGGTGATTTTTCCTAAACAGTTCTTTTTCCTTTATTATCCAAGCAAATAAAGTTAAATTTCCTCTCAATTAAACCTATCCCACAAGTGTAATTAAATGTGGATAGCCTGAATTAATTGAAAATAATAATTTAAAAACTAGGATATGACCGCGTGCTCAAGCCCTGCAAAAGTTTGTAAACCACTGAAATAAATGCCATATTTCTCGACACTATGTCACTCTGTCATCATCTCGTTGCGGTTTACTAAACCTCAACTTAATATTTGGGGTTTAGTGTTCAATCAGTGACAAGGCCGCCACTGGATCAGTTTTCAAAGCTGACTTCACGGTGGATCGCAGCGTCTTGATGTGGAGCCAACTGGTTCCCGGCCTGCCTCGACTGAGAGAGAAGTGCCAATCATAATCTAGTGTCTGCTTGCAGCGGCATGCACTTGAAACACGTTTTTGGCTGATGATCAGGACCTTACCTATAAGTAGATGGATCGGCTTTCGCGGCAATTTGACCTTTGACCCCGTATCTGGAGAGTGTGTGTATTGTGATGATTACGTCATTTCGCAATGCTGTGTGTGATGTCGCAACTGGGTTATTTTCGAATGTGTGACGTCGTATACCTATAGGTCATTTGGTTGTTTTCCAGGATGGTTTATTCTTGTCCAAACATGTTGGTTCCTGTCCTTTTAGTTTTTTTATGTGTGCCCGTTGGTTTTTTTATGTGTTCCCATTGATTTTTAATGTGTGCCTTTGGATCGTATATCTGGGTAGGATTGGGACTGGCGTTGAAGTTTATTCATGGGAGTTATTTATTTATTGGTAGAGAGAACGTGCAGTCCATGGCGTTGGGCAATCCTCTCGCGACGTCTCATAAAATGTCGGCATCGCTAGTGAGCGCGCAGGATGAACCTCTCCCGATGGCCGTTTAGCGTAGTGTGTGATCAGCCGGCAATAGATCGCTACCGCAAGACCCTTTCACTTTACCCCTCACTCCGCCATAACCCTCTTCGTGAGCTCAGTGGGTCACATCCTTCGGAGGTAAGACACATTGGGAAGGGAAACGTTGATGTCACAACTGACATGGAGGATAGCATTGAACGCTTAGCGAGAGTCGTTATCCCTAAACTAGTTATAAATGTTAAAAGCGGATAGTAATGACCCTATTAAAGAGTCATTAAGACGTCCCATCCCTTAACTTAATAGTGTCACAGGAAAGTCTTCTTGACACCTCGGGAACGACATTTGAAGGCCGTAGCTCATGTGGTTTCTAGAGCTTCTTAAGGAGCCGATTTTTCGGAAAAATTCTAGTTATTCATCTTGTTGTGTTTCAGCGTTCGCCATATACGGTAAAATGGATTCAAACCTTGATATCTTTGCCCGAATTAGTTGAAATTAAAATGACAGTCTAAAGAGACAGAATAATAAAATTAGTGGTTGTTAATCATTTGACAAGGGTGTACCATCATTTAAACCGGGTTGAAATGTCAAAAGATGTATAGTGGAAATCTTCCTACCAAGATGTGGATTAAAACAATAGGTAGTTTAAGAATCAAATAGCCAAAACTATTATTTATGCTTTTAGTGAAGATTACTCCATCTAGATCTCATATTATGAAAATTAAAAAATAACACCTAGACACGCCAATGCTCTAACCACCGAGCTATCCAGAAATCGTCCAGTGCTCATATTTTAAGGCAGAGTCTATAAAGCTTATGCTTTAATGGTTACTGTGTAAATAAATACAATAATAATAAAATTCATATTTTTTGGTCAAAATTGTTGAATGATACAATTACAATCAAAATGATATCAAACTTAGAAATAATATGTAATAGACCAATGCTGATTCAAAAGGAAAATACAAATAATATTTTGTTCATAATTAAATATCACTATGTGGGGTGGGTGAGTGGGGGAATCCAGGCCAGTGAGAGCCGTTTCTAATGTATGTTAGAAGGGCCATAAGTTCGGGATTTGAAGCCCCTACATCGATCATCGGCAGAGTTTGGCTGATCGACCAGATTTTCCGTTTGATATAATTAGACCAGGTAGAATATGTACCCGCATTTATATGGGGTGAGAAAATCAATCTCAATACGCCAGAACGGGAATTAAACCCACGAACTTCCCGTAATAAATATGAGTTACACACACCCTTTCTGGGTAAACTACTATATATTAACTAAGATGATGTGGTAGGGATGATTAAGAAAATGTTCTAGCATTTTACGCGGTAGGGAGGAGTAAGGTAGAAATGTTTCAGCATATACGTGGAGTGAGAGGGAAACCATTTAGTGAGAACTAGTGACAGTACACCTCAGTGGGGATTCGAAACCCTGACATCCCTCGCCATAACTAGATGAGTTACACAGAAAATCATTTAGTTATAACTAGTGACATTAGACCTTAGTGGAGATTCGAACACACGACTTACCTCATCATAGCTAGATGAGTTACACGCATCCTTTCTGTCTAAGCGTATATATATTTACTAAGATAGTGTGGTAGGAAGTATTAAGAAATTGTTCCAGCATTTTACCAAGGGAAGAGGGATCGTCTTAAAGTTCTAATCGGCGCATGAAGGGGGAAATACACGTTTTTATTCCAATTGCATAGCGAAAACTAAATATCTAAGTAAAATGTATAGCCTGTGATGAGTAAACTTTTAACTAAAAATTGAGTGAGTGATTATTATATGTATAGATTTTTCTCAGAGAGCTAATGACTAGGCAGAGTTCTTTCCCATCGAGGATCGTGAAGATACTTTTGTTTATAAATAGACTCATGAACATATTTCAAATTATTAAAGCGAGCCAGATTGTCCGCTGCAACTTGCGCATGGCTACAGAGAAATTTGTGTCTGCTTGTAAAAGAATGTATACATCTCTGTATCTCTCTCTGTGTGAAGAGAGGATTGAGACTGGTATTTGTCTGTTAATAGAGTATTGATTTAATTTATATCGAATGTCCCGAATCATTGGTCAAAGAGGTCACTGGTACCTGGTCAATTTAGGTGAAAGGTTTATTACTTTATTGTTTTTAAGGAGGCTATATATTTTACTATTAACTAATGTTATTTCGGGGGTGTAGCTAGCTACCGTACAGTTTTGTGTTGAACTAGACTGCCTAGTACGGGGTGGATGGAGGTTCATATCCTGGTAGGGTATACTGATGCCTGTTTTCTCACTCATCCTCTAGACAAATTCGGCTACATTTCTTCTAGAGGAAGCTTGAGGTTCAAATCTCGGGCGAATGAACTGGTGGATGGTTTGCCTTTCAAGAGGAAAGAAATATACTCGTAATGATAAAAAAAAACCACGTTGAAAACCAACACCTTCGATGTTACTAAATTATGCACAGTAAGTTTACATGATAGTTAATTGTTGTCTAGGATTGAAAATCGTCCTCCTATTTGATTTTGTGATAATACTTTCTCTTCACAGACACAGAGTATTTTATAAGAGGTAATAATATGAGGTAATTTTGTAGAGTTGAGGAATTTAATATATCCACATTTGAGTGAAAAGGTGAGTGGTAAAACGTCAATGGAAACTGCTCTCTTTGACAAAAATATGACCCCAATTTTTTTACTCTTTGAACCGTACTATGTCACTGGATGTCCGATATATTGTGAGGATATAAGTGAATACTAATTAGCAAAGATCCGAACCCCTGCCTAACGAAAACTTCTAAAAGTTATAAGAAAATACTATGTGGTAGAGATGAAGTGTAAATACTTTTCGTGGAGGTAGAATGGAAATTCACACCACCACATTGTCTAAAGCGTCAGGTGTGCAATGCATAGCAGCTAGTATGTTTATGACGGTAAGTACATACGACAGGGATTAGAAACCCGATATTAGCTCCTCGTCATGATGGTTTATCGAGAGATCGGATTTATAATTCCAATAAGATGTTTCCCAGTCTCTCACTCTCCGCATATGAGGGATTACTTCATTGTCTTTACCCCCTTAGAGTAGGTTTCATTGTTTTAAAATAAAAGTAATTATGTTTTTACCAAACTTATGTCAAAAATTAATCATTTGAGCTGGAGATCCCTAACTGACCAAAGAAGGTGGCAGCCAGTGAACAAGGATTAGAACCCCGTCAGTTTAGAATATAGAGAGTGTGCTGTCTTAGACCTGTGGCTCGCAATTTATTATTTTTTAATAATCTATAGTGAGACTACCTAGCGGCGCTGATTTGTAATCCACGGTCTGGAAACCATCCCAAAGATCAATGGCTCACCACTTGGCGTAATGGAAAAATATAATTTAAACTTGAAAAATTCCCTGGTTTCGACTGCTGACAATCGAACCTAAGACATTTGTTTCCGTAAGAAGACTCACTACCGACTAATCTTGGGCATCAAATGTAAATTATTGTTCAAGTAACCCGTTTAATAAAGAATCCCAGAGGATGAATATATTTATAAGCACTTCCGGGCGAATGGTGGCACCTTTCCCTCACCCCACTGAAGTTTAGTCCTCTTTATGGTATATTTATGTTTGACCTGTGACTCCACGCGTGATTTTGTTTGACTTTTTAATTCTAATGTGGATATAGCGATTTTAAAATACCGTAAACGACTGTAATATAAAGATTTTAATAACCCATGTGCTTGATGAACCTATTAAGTATATTGCAAACCAAATTAATAATACGTTTAACGTACGTTAATATTATATTAGTTATAAGATAATAGATTAATTTTATTGAAAATCTTCCTAAAGCCACCATTCTACCGCTCTCCCTCCCGGCTATGTTTCCTCGCTACCTCGATTGGCACTCTATGTCACAAGTCCCAACATAATAGACGGATGGTGCACTTCCCTGAGGGTCGATCGTCGTGGCTACACCAGCTAATTGTCAAGTTGACCCGCTTCGGTGTCGTAGTTGGTTAACGCGCTCGATTCGTGTTGAGCTAGACTATCGAGGACGGGGAGATTGAGGTTCGAATCTCGCTCGGGTGAACTGGTGTAATTTTTCACTCTTCCTTTACGTAAATGCGGGTTAACTTCTTCTAAATTCAAAATTACCGATTCCTAATCCAATATCGTAATAAGTACTTAAGCGAGTAACCTGAACGGGTAGTAAGAGAAAATGTGTCGATCTCATGTGATCTATAAATAGTATGCGTGTCAGATAACCAGGTAATTACGTTTTAGTTTCCATTTTAGAAACAGGTTTTGATAATAGTTATGGAAAGTTCGGGGTTTGTTCCCACAGCAAGCTATTTTTGGGTAAATTTTCATGGATCGTTTTCCACTTCCAACTCTGGAAAATTAGATACATTTTCTTAGAAAAGCTTATTTATTCAGCCTTAACTCTTTCTTGAGATAAATATTACACATGTAGAACGCTGGGAGGCTCTCTGAGTATTATAAACAAGCATTAAAAGTTTTAATAAATATTCAGGGTAAGCGAAACAAAGTCACGCCATAGTATTCAATTTAAAATAAATATTTTAAATTCTTTCATTAGCGCCGAGCGTATTTAGGGAGGTTTTCTAATAGATTTTCCAATCTCCGTCTCTGCAAATTTGGGTACACTTCCTCTAATTTTAGGTTAAGGTTTAAGTGACTAATTTGTTTTGTGTAAATGTAATTTATTATTTCAGCAAAATATAGTTTTGAAGAATGAAAGTGATTAATAAATGAATACAGGTGACTACAAGCTTGGCTTATCGTAATAATTTATATAGCGTGGTGCAAGATAACGTATGTCACGTGTTGAAGAGTAATAGGTTACTTTTTCATTACGTAGTAATCTACCGTCACAATTTATAAATAAAAATGAACGTTTGCCTGATTCTGTGTGTGTGTGTGTGTGTGTGAGAGAGAGAGAGAGAGAGAGAGAGAAAGAGAACTCGCCACCTTACCTTAAACCAAATTTAATTGGTTTATAAACGCTATCCGAACAATGAAACTGTTTGCAATAATATGTTTGTAAGGTTTTCCCGAACCAAATGCTGGTACACATTCTACCTGGTTCAATTATATCAAACGGAAAATCTGATCTCTCAACTTTAACTGATTTTTTAATCACATTATTTTCACTCTCGCAAATGCGGCGTGCACTCAGCCATTGCAAGAGTCTTTGATTGGATGACCGTTCTAACATACATTAGCGGTGGTAAAGATATCGAGGTTCGAATCCTTGTGGGCACGCTGTCTAAATGTCAGGTTCGTTTAATTCTAGCGGGGGGGATGTTGGAAACAAATCCCTGCCGGGTAAGTTGTTAGTCGTTGTTCCTCCAGTTAAATACTAGAACATTTTCTTAATCATCCTTACCACACTATCTTAGTTAATATATAGACGCTTAGCCAGAAAGGGTGCGTGTAACTTATCTAGTTATGATGGGGGAGGTCGTGGGTTTGAATCTCCACTTAGGTGTACTGTCACTATTTCTCACTAAATGGTATCCCTCTACCTCACTCCACGTAAATGCTGGAACATTTCTACCATACTCCTCCCCAACACGCGAAATGCTGGAACATTTTCTTAATCTCCTCTACCCCTTTAGTTAACATATATACGCTTAGCCAGAAAGGGTGCGTGTAGCATATCTATATATCATGCGGGAGGTCGTGGGTTCGAATCACCACTGAGTTGTACTGTCACTATTTCTCACCAAATAGTTTCCTGTGTAACTCATATAGCTATGGCGGGGGATGTTGTTGTTTCGAATCCCCGCTGAGGTGTACTGTCACTAGTTCTCACTTTAGGTTTCCCTCTCCCTCACTACACGTAAACGCTGCAACATTTCTATCTTACTCTCCCGCACTCTACGTAAACGCTGAATCATTTTCACCTTAATCCTACTTTCCACGTAAATTATGAAACATTCCAACCTTACTCCTCCTTACCACGTAAAATGCTGAAACATTTTCTTAATCATCTCTACCACATCATCTTAGATAATGTATAGTAGTTTACCCACAAAGGGTGCGTGTAACTCATATAGTTATGACGGGGAGGTGGTAGGTTTGATTCCCGTTATCGCGTACTGAGATTGATTTTCTCACCCCAACCCAATGCGGGTACACATTCTACCTGATCTAATTATATCAAACGGAAAATCTGGTCGATCAGCCAAACTCTGCCGATGATCGATGTAGGGGCTTCAAATCCCGAACTTATGACCCTTCTAACATACATTAGAGACGGCTTGAACTGGCCAGAATTCCCCCACACCCTCTCTCCACATAGTAGGAAGATTTCCACTTTACAATTTTTGACATTTCAACCCGATTTAAATGATGGTACATACCTGTCAAATGATTAACAACCACTAATTTTATTATTCTGTCTCTTCAGACTGTCATTTTAATTTCAACTCATTCGGGCATATATATAAATATTCTAATCCATGTTACCGTATATGGCGAACGCTGAAACACAACAAGATGAATAACTATGTTGTTTTTTTTGCGAAAAATCGGCTCCTTAAGAAGATCTAGAAACCACATGAGCTACGGCCTTCAAATGTCGTTCCCGTTTTGTCAAGAATACTTTCCTATGACACTTAGGTTAAGGTATGGGGTGGGTTAATGGCTCTTCAATAGGGTCATTACTATCAGTTTTCAACATTTATAACAGGTTTAGGGATAACGACTCTCGCTAAGGGTTCAATGTTATCCTCCATATTGGCTGTGACATCAAAGTTTCCCTTTCCAATGTGCCCTACCCCCGAGGGATTTTACCTACTGAGCTCACGAAGAGGGTTATGGTGGAGTGAGGGGTAAAGTGAAAAGGTCTTGCGGCAGTTAGCCGTTGCCGGCTTGATCACACACTACGCTAAACGGCCATCGGGAGAGGTTCATCCTGCGCGCTCACTAGCGATGCCGACATTTTATGAGACGTCGTGAGAGGATTGCCCGACGCCATGGACTGCACGTTCCCTCTATCAATTAAATTAAAATCGCCTACGAATAAACTTTAATGCCAGTCCCAATACTACCCAGTCATATGATTCAATGGAACACATAAACCAATAGGCACACATAAAAACCAATGTGCACGTATAAAAAACTAATGGATTAGGAACCAACAAGCTTGGACAAGAATAAACCAGCACAATTACACCCTACAAAACAATGCAATGACTTAGAGGTATACGACGTTACACATTCTAAAATAACCCTGTTGTGACATCACACACAGCATTGTGAAATGACGTAATCATCACAATACACACTCTCCAGATCGGGTTCAAAGTTCAAAGGTCAAATTGCCGTGAAAGGACATCCTTTCTACTCCTATACTAGGGTCATAGAGGACATTTGTATCTGTACCAGGGTCATAGAGAACACTTGTATCTTTACTAGGCTCATAGAGGACACTTGTATCTGTACTAGGCTAATAGAGGACACTTTTTCTTACACTAGGATCCTATTAAGTACTTGGTTATAGTCGCATAGAGACTGACTTTAGTAACATTTCTAAATTTGTTGGTTTTTATAGTAGAATTTTTTTGATGCGGGCTTGCTTTGGCTTAAAATTCTTTGTGCGACAATTCATTCAGGTCTAAACATATACCTAGGTGTTCAAGTGTCCTTAACTAGAACTTATCCACATTTGAATCCTTAAACTAATAACGTACTCTTCAAACTAAGCCAACCTTGTTATTATGAATATACAACACACATTTATTTAATCCTCCTACACCTCTATAATCAATATTGAAGCCATTATGGACCTTAAACCAGCCCCCCCCCCTATCGCCCCCCCAATAATCAGTGTACAGTTATTATTTGCCATGTCAAACACTCCACAGATATGCATTTTAAACAAAATAGTAGTCATTTTAACAATATTTCAAATTTCCTAAAATCCTTAATTTATTAGCAAACCACACTTTATCAATTTTTTGACCCAAAATTAAGAATACGCTGTTATTAAAAAGGCAAACGCCCTCCATACATCGATTTTGTTAGTGCCATTTTCGAAAAATTTGTAGCGAAAAGATTACTCTTCAGTAAACTACTTTTAATTTGAGTGTGAGGGTCAAAATCTAAAAAAAAAAAAAACTGAAGTTTAGATTTCGAGCTAACAAAATCCATTAAACTGTTTAAATGTGTGGCAAGAAACACACAAAACGTAAAGCTTCGTGTTAAGATCAAGGTAGAACATTTTTCACGATAACAATATTTTCTCTTGATATGATTAAGTAAAAATAAGATGCAAAATATCTCTTTGAATTTTTTCTGACTCAATTATGCCAACTAACAATATTCTAGGAAACACTATTGGCATGGGACTAGAGTAGCAAGTTATACTTACGTATTCACAATTAATTATTATTGAAGTTGGACATACAATTATTGCTTTAAATTAAGCATTTACATTAAGTTTTGTATTAATTACGATTCAGTTATTTCAGAAAACTTCAGACTAGAAAATATGATACTCTTTATATGATGTGAAGCTTTCGTGGCCAACTTTGAACTCAGAGCCATTTGATTTGAATGCTACTATTTACATGATTGACGTCTTACCATCCATCTCAGCTATCTGAATATTTACACTAATAAGGTGGGAGAAATAAGGTAGATTTTGGAAGAAATGTGTCCACATAGCATTGGAAGGAAAGTGGGAAACCATATAAGTAAAAACCCTCTACATTAGGTTGAAAATCAATTTCTGACCAGCCACCGGAAAGTCAGACAATACGAGACTGACTCATTTTTCCGTGTGCCCACCAGAATGGTTGTTCAACGTGCCATGGCTCTAAAATAAATACTTTTAAGTACATATAACTAATTGTTAGTTTTATTTATGAAAGGACAATAAACAATTAAAGAACAAAGAGCACATGCTCGCCACTCGAGATATAGACCGGAACTAACAAAGACGTTGCGTAAGACGCTTTGGTGACGTCATCAGAGAAGTGGCTTCATAAATCTTAAAGTAGAATAGTTACTAAACCCGTGTTTGCTGTTACAGGCCTAGTTAAGAGAATGTTCATTTATTATACACAACACCCCCTCTCAAACACGTGTTAACTTTATTAATGTCTATCACGCCAAGTCCTTGTATGCACTGATGATGGCTTGGTCCGAACAGTCCTTTCGTGAGCACATCAGCTACCATCTTGTTTGTTGGAATGTATTTCACATTGATTTCGCCTCGTTCAAAAACTTCACGCACATAGTGATGCCGAATGTCAATGTGTTTGGTACGAGAGTGGTACACAGGATTATGCATGAGCTTTTCTGCTCCTTGATTGTCACAATAAACAAGAGTTGGTATTGCATTAACACTCAAGAACCCGATTTCTTTTAACAGGTTTCGTAAGTAAACTGTCTCTTTTGCTGCTTCCGTAAGAGCCATGTACTCTGCTTCAGTGCTTGAAAGAGCCACGGTGGATTGTTTTCTCGCCTCCCATGTCACGGCAGAGCCTGCCACTTGAAAGGCGTAGCCTGTGTATGATCTTCTGTCATCAAGGGCTCCTCCCCAATCTGCATCCACGTATCCAATCAGTTCAGCGCCAGATCTCTTGTAGACTAGTCCATGGTTGCTCGTACCTTTCAAGTATCGTAAGACGCGCTTCGCCGCAACCCAGTGTCCTTTTCCAGGGTTTAGGTTGTACTGGCTCAAAGAGCTCACCGCATACGCAATGTCTGGTCGTGTAGATACTGCGAGGTACATCAGAGAACCGATGAGTTGCTGGTACGGAACTTCGCTCATTTCCTCTGCCTCCTCCTCCGTAGATGGCTCCATGGCTTTGGATAATTTGCTGTTTCCATCTAATGGGGTATTTACCGGTTTGCAGTCTTGCATTCCGAACTTTTTGAGAACATCTTCTATGTACGATTTCTGTGACATAGTGACCAACTTTGAATTTTCATCTTGTTTGAATTCAATTCCAAGACAGTAGTGCAGCTTTCCTAAGTCTTTCATTTGGAAGTTTTGAGACAAATCGTCTCTCAATCTTGTGTAGGCTTCTTTACTGTTTGTAGCTATGATCAAATCATCTACATAAACAACCACGATAAGAGTCACACAACCATCATTCATGTGGTACACACACTTGTCACAATCTAATTGTTTGAGTCCAAAAATTTCTAGTCTCTCGTGCAACTTTTTGAACCACTGTCGGCCCGACTGCTTTAGGCCATATATGGACTTTTCGAGTGAACAAACCAGACGCTCCATTCCAGGGGTAATGAAACCGTCCGCCTGTTCCATATAGATCTGTTCGTCAAGATCTCCATTTATGTAGGCCATTACAACATCAAGCTGATACAAAGTAAGGCCTAACTCAGCTGCTAGGGCAGCAACTAGTCTTATTGAGCTAAGTCTTGCAACAGGTGAAAATGTTTCATGGAAATCAATCCCTGGGCGTTGGTTATAGCCCTTCGCTACCAACCGAGCTTTCCGGCGTTCGACGTTACCGTCTGGCCCATACTTTGTTCTGAGTACCCACCGACAACCAATGACAGCTTTATCTTTTGGGCGTGGTTTCAATGTCCAGGCCTTGCTGTGTGTCAGAGCGTTGAACTCAGCTTCCATCGATTTCTGCCACTCAGCTGCATAAGGTCCTTCTAAGGCTTCTTGTACAGATGGATTTACTGCCTCTTCATACATCAAGCTCGCACTTTCAGGTTTTGGCGTAACCAGATTAAAATGTTTTGCTGGTCGTCCCGGCTTTCCTGTTTTAATCAATTTAGGTCGACCAGGCCCCCTCTTATTCTCAATCACTGTGCAGTCTTTGCTTAAATTTTCTGATTTGAGGTAATTCTCATTGACTTCAATAGGCCTATCAGGATCAATGGGATCACTTTCTTGAACTATATCTACATGTCCATCAGCATTAGAAATAGGGTCTTTCACACTGTTATCAACATATAAGTAAGAAGGTTCAAAGTTCGCACACTCCTTTTGTTCATCCGAAACTTTGACAGTTTCAAAATTTTCCAAAAATTTTACATCTCGGCTTCTCAATATTTTTTGTTTTTCTGGGTCCCAAATTCGATACGCTTTCGATTCAGTAGAGTAACCCACAAAAATACCTGCCTTGGATCTTGGGTCAAACTTTCCTTTATTTGGGGCCTTATTCAGCATATATGCCTTGCAACCAAACGTCTTGAAATGTCCTATTTTTGGTTTTAGCCCGAACCAAATTTCATAAGGGGTTTGTTCTTCCAGCTGTTTTGATGGACATCTGTTTCTGATGTAAGCAGCTGTGGCAATCGCTTCGGCCCAAAAACTTGTTGGTAAGCCAGACTCCAACAGCATACATCTTGCCATCCCCACCAGCGTGAGATTCATGCGTTCAGCTTTGCCGTTCTGTTCTGGAGTTTCTGCTACGGTATGTTCTCTTCTTATCCCTGCGATGCGCATTTCTTCTGTGAACTCTTTTCCGCAGTACTCCAGGCCATTGTCTGTCCGCAAAGTTTTGATTTTCCTTTCGTGACGGTTTTCCGCTAATGCTTTGAATGTTTCAAAAGCCTTTTTCACGTCACTTTTATGTTTTAGAAAATGAACTTCTACCCAGTTAGATTTATCATCGATAAACGTTGCAAAATAAGAAGCACCACCATGAGATTTCACTCTCATTGGGCCACAAACATCTGAGTGCACTAATTCAAGTAATTTTTCACTCTTCGACTCAGACCTTTTTGGAAAAGGCGTAGCAACTTGCTTTCCTAAGATACAGGTTTCACATGTTGAAAATGTTTCTGATTTCTTAAAATCCATACCGCTAACCATGTCTTTCTGAACGAGTTTCTGCAAGTCATACGCATTTAAATGTCCATATCTTCTGTGCCACTTTTCAAGTTCACTAAGATTGCCTGCCTTACTCACGTTAGCTACATGTGTCGAACTCTCACTTTGCATGTAAGGTTCGATAAAATACAAATTTCCACGTTTACGAGCAGTTAACAACACTTCACCATTTTCGACAATTTCAGCATCATTTGCATTAAAACACACGCTTCGCCCTTTTTCAACAGTTTTTGAAATTGAAAATAAATTTGTCTTAAGTGTGGGTACAAAAAGAGTGTTTTCTAACCTCACTTTTACAAATTGGCCCTTTTTATTTGAAACATTCATTACTGCAGTTCCAATGCCTTCAATGTCAGTTGTTCTGTCATCCGCTAACCTAACCTTCTGACTTATGGTTGGCGTGAGTTCCAAAAAACTATTCTTGTCGCGGCACATGTGTGTTGTTGCTCCACTGTCAACACACCACACGTCATCTCTTCTCGTTAACTTCGCACAGAGAGTGCTCACTGAAGATGATGTCAATGTCACGATCTCTTCTGCTGCTGCATGGGTTTGCTCTGATGCCATCGAAACTTGCTTTTCATTCGCCATTTTTGTCCAGCAATCGGCTGCCTTGTGTCCCAATTTTTTACAATAGTTACACTTATATAACCGTTTTGATGCTTTAAAATTCCTATTTTGATTTTGCACACCACTTTGACCTTGGATCTGAAAAACTTTATTATTTTGATTTGTAGGTAGGCCTACACAGTTTTTATCCGGAGGTTTGTTTTTATTTAGACTTCGCCCTATGGAAGATTTTACATAGAAAGCGCCCGCACCATTTAAGTCTGCTTTCTTGTCCTGTCTTGCACTGAATTCTTCTAGAAGTTTTACTTTCAAAGACTCTGTGTCCGGTAGTTCATCTCTAGCTTCGATTGCACAACGAAAATTATCGTAGCTATCTGGCACACTGTATAATAACACGATGGTTAATAATTCTTCAGAAATGCGAATATCCATTTCATTGAGTTTGTCAACTGTGTTGAGAAAATTCGTGAGATGATCCGCCATGTTTTCTCCTTCTTGCATTTTTGTGAACAAGAGTTTTTTCAAAAGTGTAGCTTTTCTTGCAGGCCCTCTAGACTGGTAAACTAGTTCTAGTTTTTGCCAAACGTCTTGCGATGTTTCACAATGTCTTATGTGACAAAGTTCTGTAGGACTCACAGCTAAAATAATATCAGCTTTAGCTTTACGGTCAGCTTTGTCCCACGTGGCCGCGTGTCTAGCGGTATCAGCAATTGCTTCCGCGTTAGCACCTACAGCCGCTTTAGGCCTAGGATTAGTTCCATCGACGTATTCCCAGTGGTCGTTCTTAATTAAAATTGCTTCCATTTGTTGTCTCCATGTATCATAGTTTTCCTTTCCCAGCTTTTCTATATGCGTCGAAAATACGGACATCTTGAATGAATGGATGTGATTTCAGGCGGCACTAACGATACTTATATTACCGCATTTACACTGCCCTATCACGTTAACAAAACAAATAGTCAATGTTTATCTTCTTCCAAAACGTTAATACAGCGTCCTGAACCCATAACCTGTTAGTTTTATTTATGAAAGAACAATAAACAATTAAAGAACAAAAAGCACATGCTCGCCACTCGAGATATAGACCGGAACTAACAAAGACGTTGCGTAAGACGCTTTGGTGACGTCATCAGAGAAGTGGCTTCATAAATCTTAAAGTAGAATAGTTACTAAGCCCGTGTTTGCTGTTACAGGCCTAGTTAAGAGAATGTTCATTTATTATACACAACACTAATAATTAGGAATGTGCAGGTTCCCAAACATCTAGAAAAAGTTCGGGAAAATAATTTGTTCCCTAAATTCGGGCGAGAAAAGGTATTTCCCGAAAAAAAAAAAATTTTTTTTGGGGGGGGGGTTTAAGATCCAGCTATTTAAGTCACGTTTTTATTTAATTTTCATTTAAAATATTATTAATTTATTAAATCTAAATTAACCTTATCTTCTGTTCCTTGCAAAACAATTGAACACCACTGAGTAACTTAACCACACTGACGGAAATTGAATATTGCTGAATATATTCACGAAATACACCATCAACATATTTATTTGCATGAAGGCACGTCTGTTACGTAAATTATATTATATGTAATGGCATCCATTTGCTTTTATGTCATAGATACTAGTTGGATAAGCTAGTATTTTTTAAGTCAAACAGCACGTCTTGTGAGAACTTCAGTACCTAAAAAACTTAAGAGGTAAACCAGACACACTGGCTCAGATGAAAATGTTTCTCTTATTCCTCTGGAGAAGATTCTGACTCATTTGTATTTATTCAACTTAGTTTGAATATTTTTATATTTTACTGTGTAGGTATTTATTAAAATTGATGTCCTGAGTTTTTTTTTATTCAATAACTATTTTAGTCAATCTTAAAGTAGATTTTTAGAATTTGTTCATATTTATACCAAGAATGCTTGATTAAAAATACACATGGTAATAGTTGCATTACACTTAGTTTTTTATTTACATTATGTAAGAAATATCACTCAACACTTGTTAGAATATTAAGTTTTTATTTGAAAAAGTGACAATTTAAAAATAAATTTATGCACAAATATTGAATGAATATAATTTTTTCCTTTTTTTTTTGACAAAATTACAGGAGGTAAATAATTATATTGTTCATACCAATTACTGCAACCAAATTGGAGCTTATATCCCTTTACTTGACTATTTAAACTATTTTGGACATTTATTACATGTACATTTAACTCATTGAAACTATCAAATTATGTTTATTTTTTTTATTGAAATGAATAGGAAAGCTAAGTTTAAAATATAATTACAAATCTGAAGGGAAAAAAAACATAATCCTAAGGTGGAAAATTATTCTTATATTTATTTCCGTTTCCTGTTCCGTTCCCGCGGGAAACTTTTATTTCCCACTCGAAAATTTTCCGAAATCAAAATGTCATTCCCACACAGGACTACAAATAATTATTAGAAATCTATTAAACTAACTCGTTTTCATATTCCAGGCTGTAGTATTCATTGTAAGGTCCCCAACTCCAACCAAAACTCTTTACTATTTTCTTTTTCTTTTTCCTGCGTGTGAGAGTGAAGTTTGTTGTGTATCGGTGTGTTAGATGGATAACTGTCAGTTAACCTTGTGATCAAGCTCGTCATCAGTCATATGACGTCACGCCGTGGTGTGCTAGGGGAGAGGGTGGGGAGATGTGTCAATTATCCCCCATTACACGGCCAGGGGTGGCTCTCATGCTGGACAAGACTTGACTAATTTTTACGTTTAATATGGTTGATAATAGATCTACAAGGTGTTTAGGGATGAGGAGGGTGACATTAAAGAAAGTGCACCCGCATTATCGTTGAGAAGTCTGGTGAGAAACCCACATTAATACCATGTTAAAAACCTCCCTTTGTGCACCCGCACGAGATTTGTACCTTGAGCTCCCTATCACCGTATCATCGGTATAGTGGGAGACTGATTCCTTATACTGTATGCTCACCAGTTCGGGGTTTTTCACATGTTCTGATCCAAAAAATGGTAATTTTGAAACAATTGTTTAATTTTAAATGTGTGTAGGACCCTGAACATCTAAAAACAAATGTTTTTTTTTACAATCATATTTTCAGTTGTTCAAAAAACTTGTGGCCAGTGCCTACATGCACAGTGCCTACATGCCAAGGTTCGAACCTTGGCTGAATAAAATCCTCTCCTCGCCCTCTTCCCTTAATTGTGTGTTTTCATCATCTCTTCAAACTATTTCCTTAAAATTAATTATTTAGCACCGAATCTTACTACCCGTTCGGGTTATATGCTTAAGTACTAACTACGCTAATTGGTTAGGAATTGAGAAGGTTTAATTTAGGGGGAGTAAACCCGAATTTGCGTGGAGGAAGAGTGGGAAACCATTTAGGGAAAAAGTTCACCCGGTCGAGATTCGAACCTATATATCCCTGTATTCAACAGTCCAGCTCAACACGAAACTACGTTGCTAACTACACCATCGAGGCAGGTTCCTTAAAATTATCTTTCGTTTTAATTTCGTGCTTCACGTCTTACAATTGTCCGGGCTATCCGTATTTAATCACGCCTATATGTTAAAAATGATGACGGTCATTTTGAGAAAAAACGTATCAGCATTTGAGTTGAGGCAGGAGGTGAAACAATTTAGGGGGAAATTATTTCGATAAAACAGAAAATTACACAATAAAAAACTAGAAAACATTGAATTTAGGACTTTTAAGTGCAAGCTTTAAAAACTTAGTCTTTGCATGGAAGAAAAAGTGAACAGAAAATTTTTGACCAGCTGATTCGAGAACATGTATTAATCCCCTTATTATTCCCCTGATTGTTCGAGCACATGTATTACTGCCCTTATTGTTCGAGCACATATATTATTCCCCTTATTGTTCGAGCACATGTATTATTCCCCTTATTGTTCGAGCACATGTATTATTCCCCTTAAGGTTCGAGCACGTGTATTATTCCCCTTATTGTTCGAGCACGTGTATTATTCCCCTTATTGTTCGAGCACATGTATTATTCTCCTTATTGTTCGAGCACGTGTATTATTTCCCTTATTGTTCGAGGACATGTATTATTTCCCTTATTGTTCGAGCACATGTATTATTCTCCTGATTGTTCTAGTGCATGTATTATTCCCCTTAAGGTTCGAGCACGTGTATTATTCCCCTTATTGTTCGAGCACATGTATTATTCTCCTGATTGTTCTAGTGCATGTATTATTTCCCTTATTGTTCGAGGACATGTATTATTTCCCTTATTGTTCGAGGACATGTATTATTTCCCTTATTGTTCGAGGACATGTATTATT
>CABFOW010001130.1:63586-80927 GCA_902141385.1 Timema californicum | reverse complement strand
AGGACCTACAGTTTAACGTGGAATCCGAACCACGGTGGAGACCTGGCATTCCTCACATTCACAAGATGTCTTGTCAGAGGTGAAGGAAGGGTTTGGTAATCAGATAAATCTTTGCCGGGGCCGAGGATTGAACCCCGGCCGCCAGCATATATTCCCCTTATTGTTCTAGCACATGTATTATTGCCCCTAAAAATGTTTTTACATGCTTTCTATCAGTGTTGTACTTATTTATTTATATAGTATATATTCTATGTTTATATATTCATGCGTCTGACTGTACAGGCCTGGAGAGTGCATGAGTGCTCTTTTGATACTTCTAGGCTTGGAAAGATATCGGGAGTGTAATTAATTTACTCGTTTAAGAATATATTTCTCTGCCATCTCATTATATAGTGAATAGACACACAACTGAACCATTTACCTGAAGAGACTATTAAAATTAATCTATCTACTCGTCAACCGCACAACTATTTTGATTAAATTGATCGTAGAGGCAATAAATTAACACTATACCATAGGCAAAAAGTACCTGTGTATAACAAAATGTGTGTATATCTACTATCTATTGACCACTCGTAGAGAGAAATTTTCTGATCTTCAAAATAATCTAACTAAAAATTTTGATAAATGTCGACATTTCATGACCCCTTGAAGCCGAAAAGTTGTTTTTGCGATGTCGTCTGTCTGTACCTCGGGATAGAGCTGAAACCATTTACCGATCTGTCTGGCTAAAACTTAGTATCTAGGGTTTTCATAAATTTCCCCTTCAGGGTAGTTTAGTGAATCGCAAAAAGAAATAAAATTGATTTTCTCGAAACTCGCTTTAACTATTTTGATTAAATTTTGTACCCAGGCGTTGTTTAACTTTACTAATAAAATAGCAATCCTCATTTTCCCATGAAAATTACCACCACCTAACTTATGCAAAAAATTGTAATTTTAATCATATCTCCGTAACCATATGAGACACGAAATAACCCGTCATTCTAAAATTGTAGTAGGCCTACTATTCAAAGTTAAAATCTTTTATTTGGTATGTATTTTTATAAAACCGATAATTTCTGAGCTGTAAACAAATACTATATTATATATTTTATGGAGCTCTTTTGACAATTTGAAATCGAGTGCTAAAAGATTTTCCTCTTTTACTATTGCTTCTGTAACTGTGTATTCTTTAATTGATGCTCTTTGGTGGAGTGTTTCTGCAACAACGTGTATTATTTCGTTTCACAAATCTTGCTAATTTTTAATAAATGTTTATATTTTAAGATATAGCAAGAGTCTGTGATGTACACCGTACCATTTATTTAATTTTCGAAAACCCTCACAGCTTTGGACAATATTGACATTATTTGACATTTAGACAAATTCCCAGATATAATTTCACGTATTGATACGTCAAGTCGTGTAGTATGCAGCCGTAACTTTAGATATATATGATCAGTGCGTATAACAGTGGTTTCCAACCTTTTGCAGGGGCCAGGGTTGACCCTAATATCTGTTTTTGAGATCATCGCGACCCTTTGATGACCTACAAGGGGTCATATCATGGTTTTACATTATTATCCGTCCATACTATTCAAATTTACTTAGTGGTGTATATATAATTTAGATGAAATGTACCCTTATTCGTGTGGAGAGAGAGAGAGGGGGTAACAGTTTAGGAAAAATTAGCCCCGGTCCCAATTTGAATCCTGATCTCATCACCGACAAAGCAAACGAGCTTGACATTAAGCCCACTTGATTGATTTAATTATTATATAATGACCATTCGATGTCGGAAAGAGAATCAACGAGCCTGGTGGGTATTTTGGAAATCATTCTGGTAACGTCACTCACCCAAACACGAGATTGCTACAACAAACTACTGTAAGTTAGTAAGAAACTGTCAGTTGAATAACCAGAAGGAACCTAAACAGTAGCTTGACAGTGTTTATCGTTTTAACCGCTTACATTTATATTTGAATTTCCCACCTTCCTATAGTCAAAATCACTTTAAACAGTAAATTAACCTTAACAAGTATCGTGGCCCCACTTGAAACGTGTCTCGACCCCCAGGTTGGAAACCACTGATCTATAAAATAATACTAATCAGTTAGTAAATTGCTCTCAATGCTGGCAGCAAAACATATGTTTGTGTTTTCTAAACGTTACTCTTGAAGTCCATTAGTGAAGTTATGGTACACACATACCTAAGCGCATAAAGTTAAATCTGGTGCAAATGAGAAACGGTTAGACCTGTATGTAGGCCTATTATAGCGTTGATCCGTTTGTTTTAATTTGCGAGGGCGAATGGGATATCTATCTGAAGGGAAGGAAAGAAACTTGTTTGCATACGTTGTGGGGAATGGTGCTAGGAATTGTCCATTAACATGTACATAATTTAGTGTGAAGGCTTGAGTCAGAGTAACAACCGACTATGTGTCTCTACTAGCAAGATGTGAACAGCACGGGAAGTAAAGGCGGACACAGCATCACTCTCCGGAGGTCGCTCGACAGGTTGTGTTAGCAGCGAGTTTTATCTACCTCGTCTAACTACCCGTGTGGGAGAATAGATATACACTTCAATACCACGCTAATACCCTCGTCGGTGGCCGCATAATCTAACGCGCTACTCTCGCAATAGACTAGACTGCCGATGACAAAGAGATTGTGGTTCGATCCTGGTCAGGTGTACTGAAGGTGGTTTTTCATAAATGGTTTCCCACTTTCTTTCTCTATCCTCATGCAAATGTGGGCACACTTCTTTTTAAATTCAACCTTACTTAACCCTAACCTATTAGCGTAATTAGTACATAAGCGTATAACCCAATTGGGTAGTAAGACACGTGGTGCTAAAAAAAAGTAACCACGCTTATGTGATGTTTGGTAGAATTTATTGGAAATATACCCGTGTTTGGGTGGAAAGAGAGTGGGAAACCTTTTAGGGTAAAAACACCCTCAGTACACCTTGCCTACAGACAAATGATATACTAGACATTCAACCTCCAGGTTTAAATTGTTGCGCTCCTTTTGCCAGCGTATGTCCTTCACCACTAGAATCGCTGCGGTAAGTCCTATCATCCCCCAGCAGTGACACTAGCGAAGCCCACTGTTGAAGGACTCAAGCTGGCAAAAGGAGCGCAGCAAAACCCCCAGTGAGGTTGAGAGTGTTTCTTACTTGTCTGTGACGCTGCTTTAATTTGAACCCTGCAGTGTAAATTCGCTTAACATTTATATCGCACGCCCACTGGTGCGTCTTTTTTTCTACCATTGCTATTGAAACGTTCTACACAAGGATCACACAAGCTAACCCTAATCAAACTTTGGTAGCACTCAGCCATAGTGTGTTGTCCGCTTTATCCCCGCCGTTCCACAACTAATGAAGTTCTCCAGCTTGTGACGGGATGTGCTCGTTGAGCGAGATGTTTTTTTTTCCCAGCCTCATTTAATAAAACACTCGTTTGACGCCAAAAATGAAAAAACAACAACTCAAGGAACTAGTAGAAAATGGTTAAGCTAATATCATTTATTTTCTGCAGTTGAACGCATCGTTAATTGGTACTAATCTCTCGGCCTAATTGGATGATTCTCTGTGAGGAAATTTGCGTTTTCTTACCCAATTGTACGATTTCTTAACCATATAGTTTGTGTCTAGAAGTGGGATGCTACTAATTAATATTATTTTACTTTACTGTAAAAGCGTACGGTCGTGTGAATAGGAGTATGTTATGGAATGCTGTGAGAGAGATGCTGAGGATACATGACATCGAACAAGGTGTTTAATAGAGTTGTGTTATGTCTCCATGGTTGTTTAATGTATTCACGGATAAGTGTATCAGGGATTCTTGTGAGGACGCAGTTGGTGTACTAATGAACAATGTGAATATGAGAGTGCTTTATATGCAGATGATGCCGCATTAATGGCTGAGGATGAAGTGACTTGCAGATTGCATTAAATCGTTTAAATGTGGCTCCAGGTAGAATGGATCTTCGTGTAGTGCCGGTATCACGATCAACTTAACGTTAACTTAACGTAAAGGACCTCCTCGTGTGTTTAAATGGAAGCGATCACGATGCACTTAACTTAACGTAAGAGATTAGGGGTTTGGCGGGGGGGGGGATCTTTTACTTTACTTTACTTTACGTTACTTGAAGGGTATCACGTGATTTAGACAGCCAACCACTATGTGAGTGACGTCAACAGGGCTATTTAGTAATTCATTTGTTGGTATTATGACCAATGTTTACTCTTTAGCGTAAGTTCTAGTGATCATACATTGAAACAAAATAATTAAACTAAAATAGGGAAATAAATTTATCAAAAAAGTTTAAAATTAGATATTTATTATATTGATTGAAAACTGTAAACATTCACACATCATCACTGTACAATTAGTACAAATCACAGATCATACTCGAGAATGAAGATGTTTGGCTCGAGTTGTTACGTTAAGTTACGTGAATCAGGATCATACATCTGTTTTCTTAAGTCAAGTTAACTTTAAGTGGACGTGCGTTAAGTTAAAGTTAAGTTGATCGTGATCCCGGCATAAAGGTCTCCAAAACTAAGGTGGAAGTTTTTGATTACGACGTATCAGGAAATGATTGTCATCTTTGTATAAATGTAAAACTGTTAAAACATAGAATGATTTTGTGTGTCCGAACAGAATGTCCTGTAAAAATGTATGAATAGATGATGAAATCGACATGCATGTCGGTGAGTAGTTAAGAAACAAGGGCAAGGTGAACTCGGTTGGGATGAAATATCTAAGAAATGTGTGTGGAAAAACTCGTATGGACAGAGTCGGTGCTAGTACAGTTTAAAAGATAACCCAATAGGTCATTGCGAAATAGCATATTAAGTTGGTTCGGGCATGTTGAGAGAATGAGTGTGGATCTAGTGACGCAGCTCATATATGAAGGTAGAGTGTGTGGATCAAAAGGAAGGGTTAGACTATGTAAGGCGTGGTTAAATGTTGTGGATGAATGTGTGAAAAAGATGTATATTAAGAGTGTTAAAAATAAAATAAAATATAAGACTCGGTGTGTGGATGTTCTTGAAGCGAAGTGAGAATGCAAGGTTAGGGAGGTGTGGAGAAAGTTAGTGAATATGGGTTAAGTATGGAGCTGTTTTTTGAACTATGTACACAGTTTCTTACCTACACCTTAAGAGACTGGCGTGATTATGAATGTGTGTGTGTGTGTGTGTGTGCGCGCGTTTCTTGGGCATTGAAACGCAGAAGGATTTACAAAATCACAATCAGTACCTAAAAAAATCCTTTATATACTTAATAACAAACTGGGCGACCGAAATAAATCTAATATTTTTATGTTTTTTATTGATTCGTTTTTCTTGAGATTTTAGTCTATAAATTCCTCTCCTATAACATTAAAGGTATATATCTATCTATTTATCTATCTATACCCTAATTTTGGTAGGAAGAGCAATATCTGCTTGTTACTAAAGTTACTACATTTTTTAAATATATTCACACATAAAGTCATGTTATCTGCAGTATTCACATTTAATATATAACTTATTATAGATGCCTATTAAATAACACTAATAATAATGGGAAAATGTTAGCATTGTTGGCCGCAAAGAAATATATTTAAAGTTTATAAACTGTCCTTTCAACCCAAATCAGGGTACAGCTACTATAATACTAGGCTTAATTTTACTCTTACCCGCATTTGTGGACATGTGGACTAAATGTCTGACTCATCTAGTTTTGTTTGCTGGTGACGAGAAGTTCGAGGTTTAGATCCCGGTGTACTGAGGGCTACCCCCCTCTCCCACTAAATTGTTTCCAATTTACTCCTCCACACAAATGCGAGTACATTTCCTCAAATCCAACCTTCCACATTCCTACCCCAGTTGTTTGGTTAAAGTACGTAAAGCACGAAAGGGTAGTAAGACGTGTATCAAAAGAAAGAAAAGATTTTGCTCGTCCTTTTGACCCAAGACAACTTAAGGTATCTGCCTAGGTAGCTGAAATATTGCCAATCCGATGTTGTGCTTGGGTTAGATATTGAACTAACATTTAACAGGACACGAGTTCGATGTTTACTGGAATTAACACGAAACTATTTTCTACGTCCTTGATACTTGTAAACATAGTTTAAAAGTTGAAATTTATCTCTGTGGAAAGTTTAAAAATCCACACATTTTTGTTGATCATTAAGAGCTAAATGTCCGGGAAATGAAAGGTAATTGTTATAGGAGCGTGGAATGGATCTTAGAGAACAGAATGATGTCATTTAGTAGTGGGAATGAGGAAAACAACACATTATATGGTCATTTGTATTTTCCTCCTTCCCTGTTCGTTCTCCTACAGCCATACAGTTACAACGAGGAACGTTATAAACCCACCTGGTTTCTAGTAATTGAGTTAGTTATCTCTCCTCGACAATTCTAGCAGGTTAATTGTCCTGATGTTTAATTGTTGGTCTATTTGAACCCGCGATAAGCTTAATTCCCTCATAACCTTGCCATGTGGGATGTCCCTCTCTTCCCCATACATCATCCATAATCAAGAAGTATGTCATTCTTCGCATGTCGCCCTTTAATACACTCATTTCTGTTCCCTTCTTGTTCCTTCTTGTTCCCCCAGCCCCCGTCGTCCCAGAGTTGTCTGTGTGAAGGATGTTTCAGGAGGGGGTGGAGGGTTACAATTTCCGGTGTCTCCGGTCCTCCCCCTGAACCCATGGAATGTTCCAGTTTGTTTTGCGACCGTCCAACTGCACATGTCTGGTCCACCACCCCTCATTCACAACCCTATCAACCCCCTCACACTCCCCTTTCATAAGCAGGGATACACTTAAGTCATTCACAAGAAAACTCACGTTTAATCACTGTTGGCAAACAAACTCACTTTTAGTCATTATTCATAAGAAAACTCACCATTTGTCTCTATTCACAAGAAAACTCACTTTTAGTCTCTCTATTTACAAGAAAACTCACTTTTAGTCTCTCTATTTACAAGAAAACTCACTTTTACTCACTTTTTTTTTATCACAAATTAAATATTTTTGTTTTGTTTCAAGGTTTTTTTCTAAGAAAGACTATCATAATTTAATAACGTGAATTATAAAAATTAATTGAACCTAAGTATAAAATATCACAGCTACCTACAAGTTACATGCAGAAGTAATCAAATCTATCTGGAAGAAAATAAACTATTAAAAGAGGAAAAAATAATACAGTAAAAAAAAATACCTTTAACGTTTAAAAGGGAAGAAAGAAATCTGGATACATGATTAATCAAAACAAAAGTGAAAAATGTAAAAAGCAGAATAATAAAAATTTCAAATAAATGGCTTACAACAAAAGCAAATGGGAGATTACCTCTACAAAAGGCTTTGCGGCAAACTAATTTCCAGACTATTGTTTGCCGAGAAGACTTAAAATAAGAGGAGACCATTTAAAATGTAAACACCTTCAAAAGAAAATCCTTAGACGCAAAATGCCTTTCACAATTTGATTCTTTGATTTATAAAAACTACGTGGGCCTACATACCTAATCACGCCGTACTCTTAAGGAGTAGGCAAGACACTGTGCATTTAGCTATAAAAAACAACTCTGTACTTAATTCATCCTGTCTCCACACTGCCCTTTCTTTGCATGCTCTTCTCCCTTCAACAACATAGGCCTACACACAACGAGCCTTACATGCTCTTTTATTCTTAAAATTCTTAATGTTTCTCTTTCCACACATTCGTCTACCACATTTAGCCACGTCTTACATGGCCTAACCCCTTCTTTCCGGTTCACACACTCTACCTTCATATATTTGCTTCATCACTCGATTCACTCTCATCCTCTCAACACTCTTCTTTAACATTTACTTATTGATAATTTCTAGGTTATCAAAGTTCGAGCCTTGGCTATCACTGATCAATGAACAAATGGTGAATAGTTAGCACGTTAGACAAAGCGCCCTTTTTATTGCGCATTCTCATTCTCACCTTTGTCTTAGAGCGCAAACCACTTACCATTCGTCCATCTATGATAATTTATAATTATGTTGTCCGAGAATTTTGGTATGAAAGAGCTTTAGAACCTACAAACGTACTTTTACTATACTATTAGTATAATTTTATAGGTATTGATACAATCTCTGTAAAGTGTCCTCTGCAGATTATATTACTTAAAGTGTTTTAACAACTTTTATAACTGTCATTGCGTAGAGCATAAGACGCGGTTATTCAATATAAATATAATAATTCAAGACTTTTCTTATCTGAATTGGACTGTATTGTATAACATCTGAAAGGTTGTTAAGAACGGTATTCATGTCACTTTTCACGAAATGTTACTACATTATTATTTTATTATTACTACTATTATTATTATTAGCACCGCGTCTTACTACCCGTTCGGGTTATACGCACTTACGCCAATGTGTAATGTAATGGTGATTCCTCAAAGAAGGAACCTCTACTCCAGCACCTGAAGAAGAAACTGGTTGTTTTGGTGTTTGGGTCGTGGGTCTCACCGCCTCGATGCCGAGGGAATCTCGTCTGATGTTCCAAGTATTCAACAAATATCCAAGCCCTTCAGACTTGTTGCAATAGTCAAAGAGAATAATTATGTTTCTGTTAGTCGAATCAGCTATAATGTTTTCTAAGCCCTTCAGATTTGTTGTTTTAGTCAGAATGACTAAATTTGGTTTTGTGTCAATTTGACTTAGATTATTTAGTCAGATAGTCTGACTATATATTTTCCCCATGTCCATATGACACAGCTTAAATACAGGAGCTTGGAGCTCTATATGTAATAAGGACCTTGCTTTAAGGTTCCTCTTCTCCATAAGTTCATTATTCTGTTTTAAGTCCTAATGACTTCACAATATCCCATGCCGCCGTGGACGTCATGCTCACTTGTTCGCATATGTGTATGGTTACAAGCAGGTTGTCATACGCCTTTATTTGAGGACCTAGTTAGGTCAGTATCTCACAGCATTCTTGTTGGCACCCCTTTTTCTGTGTTACTATTTTAGGTGCGCAAAGCGTGGAACACGGCTTGTTTTGTATAGTGGCCCGCACAGATAGTATTTTCATTTGCTCCTTATTGGCACCTCATTAGTCTAAGTGTTTAAAGTTAGTGTGTACTAGATTTGATGTATACCCCAGGGAGTGGGTAATGGTATAAATGTACTAATGAGTGCTCTGGCAGTACCCACTGGGAAAGGACAGGCCATAGTACAATTTTGTGTTGACGCCTGATTGCTAGCCATCTGCTAATGTAATTGACAGACCTTCCTCTTACCATTTATTATTTAGTGTGTCTATGGGACCTTTCAAATCAAGCTAGCTAGCTTGGCCGACACTTAGCTTAGTTAGTAACTCTAAAATTATAGGATTTGCAGTTATATTTTTATTAGTAATTAATTCACCATGTTATCTGTTTAGACCCTTCTGGTGGTGGTCTGGCGCTAGCCCGGTGGTTTTGGAATCCAATACTCACTATCAACTTAACTTCCTTTTGACTGTTACCGTGTCGTCTTGGACACGTATTCTCCCGCGCTACGGGCAGTTCCTATATTTTTGGATTTAATAATAATATTTAGCACCGCGTCTTATTACCCGTTCGGGTTATACGCTTTTAAGTATTAATTACACTAATGGATTGGGAATAAGTGTTTAAAGTTAGTGTGTACTAGATTTGATGTATACCCCAGGGAGTGGGTAATGGTATAAATGTACTAATGAGTGCTCTGGCAGTACCCACTGGGAAAGGACAGGCCATAGTACAATTTTGTGTTGACGCCTGATTGCTAGCCATCTGCTAATGTAATTGACAGACCTTCCTCTTACCATTTATTATTTAGTGTGTCTATGGGACCTTTCAAATCAAGCTAGCTAGCTTGGCCGACACTTAGCTTAGTTAGTAACTCTAAAATTATAGGATTTGCAGTTATATTTTTATTAGTAATTAATTCACCATGTTATCTGTTTAGACCCTTCTGGTGGTGGTCTGGCGCTAGCCCGGTGGTTTTGGAATCCAATACTCACTATCAACTTAACTTCCTTTTGACTGTTACCGTGTCGTCTTGGACACGTATTCTCCCGCGCTACGGGCAGTTCCTATATTTTTGGATTTAATAATAATATTTAGCACCGCGTCTTATTACCCGTTCGGGTTATACGCTTTTAAGTATTAATTACACTAATGGATTGGGAANGAGTAAGTGTACTTTTATTTAAGTGAAGGGAATGTGGAAAACCATTTAGGAAAAAACACCCCCGGTTCACCCGACCTAGATTCGAACCTTGATCTCCCCGTCCTTAGCAGTCGAGCTCAACATGACAAGCGCGTTAGCCAACTACGCCACCGAGGCGGGTTTGGATTTGTTAAATCCTTTCATATTTGTCAGTTTAAAACTTATGTTTTCCTTTATACTTCCAAGAGTTACATGTTTTCCCTAACAAATTTGCCGGACATTTTTTACTGTTTATTATTCTTTGGTCCTGCATTTAATCTTGTTTATCAATCGTAACCCTATATAATCTTTTTTATGTTTTTTTTATAATAAATCTATTACTGTTGACTATTTATTTCTCTTACTCTTATGAAATATTTCCCAGTCTCTACTTTGTTATACATTTACGTTGTAATAGTTATCGTTAGCTCCTCTACATATTAGAGTCAAGGGGAAGTCACGATATACGGCTAGGGTGATCGCCGACGTTCCAACATCTCCAAATAGACTCACGACTTAAACAATGGGTTGTTAGTAACAACTTTCATGGCAAGCTCAGTGGCTGGATCTTTTTGCAATTATCCAAATTTACCGGGTTTGATTCCGTGTCCAGGTGTAATTTTTGTTTATAATTTTTTTTAAACTCATGATTAAATGTTATAAATAGGTAGCCAGTGGGGTATGAACTCGGAATCTTGAATTTTTTAATCACTGCGTTTTATTACCTCAGTACACCCGACTGAGATTCGAACCTTAATATCTCCGTCATCGAAATTCTAGTCTACTGCGAGAGTGACGCTTTAGACTATGCGGCCTCTGAAGCGGGTGACCTTGAAATAGAAATTATAAATTGGTTAAATGTATACTCTCTTCAACACAAGCCTAACATTATACCCTATCTAGCCTGTAACTAACACTAGTTGATGATACTAGCCCACCGGATTGATGCTTCCGGAATATTTAACAAATATATGTAGGCCCTAGAGTAACCAACCAACCACCTTCGACAAGCGGTCGGTATATTTGATCTTGATGCTGTCAACACTTACACAATCTGTCTAAAGTGACGGTTGCCGAGCTTGTATGAAAACTTGAAAGTAGATCGAGTATTTTTTTAACACTGTCAAAGCCAACTCCAAAATTAAGGACAGTTTACTGAAGACTTAATTTTGAAAACTTGAATTTCTTTGAAAATTGTTCAAATGACTTGTTTCTAAATTAATATCTCACGGAGTATTCTATTAACCTTCGAAAACATACTTCTTCATGTCATCGCATAGCGCTTGTTTTATATTCAAACAAAATACTTTTTATGATAGTTCATTGATTTATATCACACATTTTGTCAAAGTCTTTACAATCAATTAATTCTTGAATATCAAACCCTTCCTTCACCTCTGACAAGACTTGTATTAATCACAACTTGTGAATGTGAGGAATGCCAGGCCTCCACCGTGGTTCGGATTGCATGTAAAACTGTAGGTCCTCCATTTCATCTCACAGTCACTCTACCATTACACATTAGCGTAAGTGCATACAACCCGAACGGGTAGTAAGACGTGGTGCTAATAATAATAATAATTCTTGAAATTTTATTCGAATAATTGTAGAGATGTATGCCTAAGTAAGCGAACTGTAATATTAGATAAGAGAGTCGAATATGATTGTCGGTGGACTTATATCCTTCTAACGTAAGTAAGAATATCGCAAAGTTGAAAGATTGTAGTTGGGTGTAAGGGACAAAGGGTAAAGAAGAAGCAGAAAGAAATGCGAGAAAACCGGTCACTGACCTTGTGAATTGTGCTCTTTTCTTCACGACATATTTTTTTGTCTCGTGATTTATTTGTGGATGTCTGTGGAATTGTCGGCTAGCAAGGACTGTGCTAACCTCAGGTCCTGGCAGCTGTGCATCAGTTGGTTGTGACACCCTCTCTTCCACAGAGTCTGTGATAACCTCAACTCTTGTTAGCTGTGCATCAGTTGGTTGTGACACCCTCTCTTCCACAGAGTCTGTGATAACCTCACCTCTTGTTATCTGTGCATCAGTTGGTTGTGACACCATCTCTACCACTGAGTCTGTGATAAACTCACCTCTTGTTAGCTGTGCAACAGTTGGTTGTGACACCCTCTCCACCACTGAGTCTGTGATAACCTCACCTCTAGGTAGCACTACATCCGTTGGTTGTGACACCCTCTCTTCCACTGAGTCTGTGATAACCTCATCTCTAGGTAGCACTGCATCAGTTGGTTGTGACACCCTCTCCACCACTGAGTCTGTGATAACCTCACCTCTAGGTAGCACTGCATCAGTTGGTTGTGACAACCTCTCCACCACTGAGTCTGTGATAACCTCATCTCTAGGTAGCACTGCATCAGTTGGTTGTGACAACCTTTCCACCACTGAGTCTGTGATAACCTCACCTCTAGGTATCACTGCATCAGTTGGTTGTGACACCCTCTCCACCACTGAGACTGTGATACCTCACCTCTTGTTAGCACTGCATCAGTTGGTTGTGACAACCTCTCCACCACTGAGTCTGTGATAACCTCATAGCTTGCTAGCTGTGCATCAGTTGGTTGTGACACCTTCTCCACCACTGAGACTGTGATACCTCACCTCTTGTTAGCTGTGCATCAGTTGGTTATGAAACCATCTCTACCACTGAGTCTGTGATAACCTCACCTCGTGTTATCTGTGCATCAGTTGGTTATGAAACCATCTCCACCACTGAGTCTGTGATAACCTCATCTCTAGGTAGCACTGCATCAGTTGGTTGTGACACCCTCTCCACCACTGAGTCTGTGATAACCTCATCTCTAGGTAGCACTGCATCAGTTGGTTGTGACACCCTCTCTTCCACAGAGTCTGTGATACCTCATCTCTAGGTAGCACTGCATCAGTTGGTTATGAAACCATCTCCACCACTGAGTCTGTGATAACCTCATCTCTAGGTAGCACTGCATCAGTTGGTTGTGACAACCTCTCCACCACTGAGTCTGTGATAACCTCACAGCTTGTTAGCTGTGCATCAGTTGGTTATGAAACCATCTCTACCACTGAGTCTGTGATAACCTCACCTCTTGATAGCTGTGCATCAGTTGGTTGTGACACCCTCTCCACCACTGAGTCTGTGATACCTCACCTCTTGTTAGCTGTTGCATCAGTTGGTTCTGACAACCTCTCCACCACTGAGTCTGTGATAACCTCACCTCGTGTTAGCTGTGCATCAGTTGGTTGTGACAACCTCTCCACCACTGAGTCTGTGATAACCTCACCTCGTGTTAGCTCTGCATCAGTTGGTTGTAACATCTTCTCTATCAATGAACTACCCATGCTACTATAAAATGTATGTCCAACACACACACACATCTATCTTTAAGTTGTATTACATAGCCTCTGCCTTTACTTGCTACTTGAATTGAAGATGAAATATGGTTTTAACTGCTGACTCTTAGCGCTCTTTCACTTGTTAATATATTCAATTTAATTTTATGATAAGTTATATCTTCAGTTTTCTTCTGAGCTTCTCAAGGTTTATTAACAGTGCCATATATACTCAAGTTATGGGCTAGTTATAAAAAAAAAATCTAACGACCTTTGAACAAATAACTTTTTGTGTGAAATTAAGTTTAACAAGTAGAATTAATTTATTTGAAATTGATCTTGGGCACACAAAACTCCTGATTTCTATTGCTATTATCTAATTACCTCTGTTTCGTCTCTATTTGGTGTCAAACCTGTGCTATCGGTCATTTCAGCAATAACATTTCTGAGTCTTATTGGGGGTGTAGCGTTGAACTGCATAAGTAAACATAAAAAATTCTAAGCTTACTCCATTTGTATGATGGCCGGAACCACATGGAACACTAACGCGAGTGAATATTACACACACCTTCTCGGAACCGTGACGAAAATAATACTGACCTCCAATATTGTGATGTGATTGTGCCAAAGAACTTGTGCTGTGAAGATAGCCTACTCGCCCTGTTCTAGGAGGATCGAGAACATGTAAAGAACTTTGTAGAAGCTATGTTGTCATGCGCATGTTTTGTTCCTGATTGTGATCCCAACCCCGTTTTACCTGTCTCTCCTTTTTCTGGGTTGTGTGGTATATATAGTGGCGGCTGGGCAACCACTCTTGGACCTAATGATATTTGTAGAAGGAGAAGCTCCGGCTTCGATTATATTAAAATAATGTAAGATCTAAATTATTTTTCGGCTTCCTTAACTTTTATTATTTTTTATCTAAATTAAATTTTCTAAATTTCTTTTTGGCATTTTCTAAATAACTTTAAAATATGAAACATAAATATAATAGTTGTATATTTCGTTCTTACTTTTTCTATGTTTATTAGTTTCAGGGTCAATGCGTTTATATCGCTAGTCAATCTGTATTTTGTTTCTAGGTTATGATCGATTATAAACCTTTGGGTGTTATCGAAATTTTGTCTATGAATATATTATCGATATCGAATGTTGTTACTATTCTGATATTTGGTTTCTTTTTGTTGGGTAAAACTTAAAACATGGTCGCGGGAACATTAAACTTATTGAACGTAAATAAGCGATCTTTTAATCAAAGACGGCCCAATATTAACGTAAAACTATTTATTATTTTTACCAAATATTGTGGAATTGTATGAAGTAATGTAAATAAGTGGATAGAATTTATGGTAAATATTAGATGGCTTGTTCAAGCGTGTTATTGGTTTATATTCTAGGTTTTAATGGGAAATACACTCTGGTAATCAACTATTTAAGGATAACTTAGTTGATGATAAGTTTTCTCTAGTAACTTAATGGACTCATGACTAATTTTGAGATAACCTTTTAACGAGCTGAAGCCTTTTCATGCTATATGGTTTGTCTGTAATAATGACGCTCAAGTTAAATGATTGATGTTTTCTATTATATAAACGTTGTAATTTTGTTAATAGTACTCGGAACATTTTGATAACGTCTCACATATTTTGTGAATATCATTTATATAATATGTTTTATATATTTTCTCACAATATTGAATGTTTGTCAAATAAATACCAACTTGACACAAATTCTGCTCTAATTCATAATATTGTTCCAGCATACCCTAGGTATATGAGGTTAAGTTATATGTTAGTTCTTTTATGGTAATCTTAGTTCTGCAGTAAATATCCTTTTTTACTAACTTTTGAGATAGACCGTTCTTATATTGAATTCCGCAACTGGTGGGAGTTGGAGGTCTGGTTTTCGAATGTTTGGCCCAAAATATTCAAAGCACAGAACTCCAAGCACTCGGTCCTATTGTCCCTTTTTTTTGACCCTATTAGATTTGGTTGTTTTTTGGACCTCCTGCTTTTCCTTAATTTGTTAAGGATGGTTCAGAGGTTCCCCGTGCAACATGAAATCCTGATTTAAATAATTATTTCTCCAAATTCTTTATGTAACTTAGAATAATATCGAGGTTGTCTCAATCAGTTTCTTAAACAATGTCCAATTAATAATAAAGTTTATTGATCTAACTCGATTGGATGCTAATTTGCGTATGCATTAATTATTGTTTCACACCAGCAAATAAAGGATTGATGATGTTGCTATATAAATAAGATCATACTTCGCTCAATAAAATACGAGTCATCCAAGTAAGACGAGATGGAATAGTACATATTATCACCTCCGGTAGCACAAGATTCAAATTACTTCGTGGAAACTCTCATTTCGAACACTCAGCGAACGTATCATTTTATAAATAACTTATGTTTTGAAAGTGGAATATGGAGAAATCCACCTCTACAACATGCTGAGGCCATCTTCACTACATTTAATTATATTCACTTGTCTTGTTTGTGTTTAACGACGTTGCCTACTTGTAGTTTTCGAAGCTACTTTGCGAAGCGGGTTGCATCCTAACTTGGCGCACCTAAGCAGTCTTTTTTTAGCACTATCACACTTAGATGCTAATGTACAAAAAAGAAAGATAGGGAAGAAAATTAGAATTTCAACTTGTGAGGGCTCTTGTTTATGTGCTGATGAGTATTTCCCTCTTTCTCTGACGAGTTTACACACCCATTTTTAATATTTGCTCCTTGAAAGCATTGACTTTCTTTTTAATTGTACACTTTTCTTGTTTCCTTTTCTAAGTAGACATAAGCTACGACATATATTTTTAATCTACATCCTGGCAGGATGATACCTACAGGACAATTTCGGGACCAAGCCAAATAGGCTAAGTTGTAGAGGATTTATAAAAAATACGTTTACAAAAAACTACTTAATGATAAAAATAATAATTTTGTGACACTGTAGGATTATTTAAGAATATATGGTTTTTCTTTCGACGTTATATCTTTAAAACTCTCTAAGTAAAACGTTAATTCATTAACACGAAAATCCTATCTTGACCGGCCATTGACGTCACAGGTTGGCAACGTAAACCTCATTGTTGAAATTGATAGCGTCACTTTACCCGCGCTGTGCATAAGAAAAGGTTCATAACTTGGACGAATACATTAATGTGTATGTTCCTGTTCATATTTCAGCCGGGAAGAGTTGGTTCAAAGATAACATTTTTGTCTTGTAACGTTTCTCTTACCATAATTTTTTTTATAAATCTGAGTAGTGCTATGTTTCCTGAGAACATAACTTACAATGAAACTATATAGCTTTGTGAGTGTCATCTGAACATAAAATGAAAAAATGTAATTTTAAGGGTTTTGGAAAAGATATGAGTTTATTACTTCTAATGTTAAAGGAACATTTAATAGAACTTGGTAGCTCTGAATATTATAGTTATAGAATAGGATATAGGCCTAATATAATTGATGTAGATGCCTTGAATTGAGTATAGATTATATACATTACTAGCAGTCCCGCACGGCGTTGCCCGTGAACCACTGTGGTATCATAATTATATAAGCTTCACAACACCCCTACCCCCCACGCTGCCCGTTACACACTGGTATAAGAATTATATAAAGATATTTAAAAAATGTCTAAAAATTATATAAAAATGTTAAGGGTGGACAACCCTTATCACTAAGGGGTATGAAAAATAGATGTTGGCCGATTCTCAGACCTACTCAATATGCTCACAAAATTTCATGAGAATCGGTCAAGCCGTTTCGGAGGAGTACGGGAACGAACATTGTGACACGAGAATTTTATATATAAGAT
>CABFOW010001130.1:0-62966 GCA_902141385.1 Timema californicum | reverse complement strand
ACTCCTCAATATAGCTCATGATGACATACAATCTCAATCTACCTCATGATGACATACATTCCTCGGTCTACCTCATGAGGACATACAATCCTCAATACACCTCATGAGGATATACAATTCTCAATTTATCTCATGATGACATACATTCCTCAATCTACCGTATGAGGACATACACTCCTCAATATACCTCATGAGGACATACAATTCTCAATCTACCTCATGATTACATACATTCCTCAATCTACCGTATGAGGACATACACTCCTCAATATACCTCATGAGGACATACACTCCTCAATATACCTCATGAGGACATACAATTCTCAATCTACCTCATGATTACATACATTCCTCGGTCTACCTCATGAGGATATATAATCCTCAATATACCTCATAAGGACATACAAATCTCAATCTACCTCATGAGGACATACATTTCTCAATCTAATTCATGAGGACATACATTCCCCGGCTACTCATGAGGACATACAATCCTCAATCTACCCCAAGAGGACACAATCCTCAATCTACCTCATGATAACATACATTCCTCGGTCTACCTCATGAGGACATACAATCCTCAATCTACCTCAAGAGAACACAATCCTCAATCTACCTCATGAGGACATACATTTCCCCGGCTACTCATGAGGACATAAAATCCTCAATCTACCTCAAGAGGACACAATCCTCAATCTACCTCATGATAACATACATTCCTCGGTCTACCTCATGAGGACATACAATCCTCAATACACCTCATGAGGATATACAATTCTCAATCTACCTCATGATTACATACATTCCTCGCTCTACCTCATGAGGATATATAATCCTCAATATACCTCATAAGGACATACAAATCTCAATCTACCTCATGATGACATACATTTCTCAATCTACCTCATGATGACATACATTTCTCAATCTACCTCATGATGACATACAATTCTCAAGCTAATTCATGAGGACATACATTCCCCGGCTACTCATGAGGACATAAAATCCTCAATCTACCTCAAGAGGACACAATCCTCAATCTACCTCATGATAACATACAATCCTCAATCTACCTCATGAGGACATACACTCCTCAATATACCTCATGAGGACATACAATTCTCAATCTACCTAATGAGGACATGCAATCCTCAATATACCACATGGTGACATTCAATCCTCAATATACCTCATAATGACATACAATTATCAATCTACCTCATGAGGACATACACTCCTCAATATACCTCATGAGGACATACAATCCTCAATCTACCTCATGAGGACATACAATCCTCAATACACCTCATGAGTACACTACAATTATTATTTTTAATGTGAGTGCGCTGGCGGTGCAAGCCGGTCGTTGAACTCTCAAATATTCTAACTCAACAGTTGTATGTCTGCCCTATTTAGTGATAAATCTATTGTTTCCTCTCTGTCGTCTTCATTGTTACTTCAAAATGGTTTCGTTCGGCGATTAATATTTTATTGTTATTTTATTTTTGTTAATTTGATTTCTTTGGTCATTATGTGTTTTATTTTATACTCTAAGTTTATTTTGTTTATATGTTCAGCTCTTTCTTTATTTTTTATTGTTTATTTTTTGTCTAAGTATTCACATTCTGTTTTTTTGTGTGTGTGTGTGTGTGTCGCGAGCGATTAAAGGCATGTTGTCAGCGGTCCCAGGTTCCCATCCGCGTTTGTACCGACGTCTGTCATTGGTCGTTTGTCGAGGAATCGTTCCTTTGATAGGCGGGGCTGTGTTTGTCTGGAGGGACGAGGGTGCCTACCACACATGTGGCCAACCTTCCCACACGTCTTCAGTTGAGGTGCGCGCGCCGTGCCTAGTCGTTGTCTACATGTGCGGGACTACCAACATTGTTCCTTATCTCGTGCTCTTATCTAAGGGGAAGTTGTTTATTATCACAGATAGTACCTTTCATCCGAGTTGGGTTTTCATTGTTGTGGGCCGTGTCGGGTTTCCGTGTTCGCAGATTATAAACACTGTAGTTAATGGCAAGCAAGTAGTGGTTTGTTTGTCTTAATGACCCATAATTGAATAGTAAAATAATGAATGCATATACAACTCTATCAAAGATTGAGCACTCGGATCCCACTGGTTTACTCTTTCAACTGATGATTGTTTGACAGGAGTTTATGGCCTGTGCTTCAATTTCATTAAATTATCAATCAAAAGAGTTTGATAAGTATTTTGTTGACATTAGTAATTTGTGATTCGTCTATTGGGGCCTAATATTTTGTTAACAACATTAACTTGTGATTCGTCCAGTGGCACCTAATAGCTTGTTGACAACAGTAACATGTGATTCGTCCAATGAGGACTAATAGTTTGTTGACATTAGTAACTGGTGATTCGTCCATTGGAGCCTAAGAGTTTGTTGACAGCAATACCTTGTGATTCGTTCATTGGAGCCTAATAGTTTGTTGACAATAGTAACTTGCGATTCGTCCACTGGGGCCTAATAATTTGTTGACATTGGTAACTTGCGATTCGTCCATTGGGGCCTAATAGTTTGTTGACAAAAGTAACTTGTGGTTCGTCTATTGGAGCCTAATAGTTTGTTGACAACAGTACCTTGTTATTAGTCCACTGGGGCCTAATATTTTGTTGACAGCAATACTAGGTGATTCGTCCACTGGAGCCTAATAGTTTGTTGACAACAGTAACTTGTGGTTCGTCTATTGGAGCCTAATAGTTTGTTGACAACAGTACCTTGTTATTCGTCCACTGGTGCCTAATAGTTTGTTGACAGCAATACCAGGTGATTCGTCCACTGGAGCCTAATAGTTTGTTGACAATAGTAACTTGTGGTTTGTCCATTGGTGCCTAATAGTTTGTTGACAACAGTACCTTGCGATTCGTCCACTGGGGCCTAATAATTTGTTTACATTGGTAACTTGTGATTCGTCCACTGGAGCCTAATAGTTTGTTGACAGCAATACCAGGTGATTCGTCCACTGGAGCCTAATATTTTGTTGACAACAATATCTTGTGATTCGTTCATTGGAGCCTAATAGTTTGTTGACAGCAATACCAGGTGATTCGCCCACTGGAGCCTAATAGTTTGTTGACAACAATATCTTGTGATTCGTTCATTGGAGCCTAATAGTTTGTTGACAACAGTAACTTGTGGTTAGTCCATTGGAGCCTAATAGTTTACTGACAACAGTTTGTGCAAGGACCATGATGTTTACCATAGTTTTGTGCGTTGTGTTGAGACAAGTCTGTGATAGTTAAGTGCCAACTATGATTAGCAAGGTCGCCAGAAGCGGGTGGAGGTAGTCCTGACCATCTGCAACATCTGACTGATGAACTATAGCGCACCACTTGTCAATACCTGATCAGGTGAGACAACCGTTTATATAATTCTCTTAGGGGCTATTCATACACCACGTGGCAGCTCTTTCTTACATAATTCATAATGGTTACAAAATATATTAGGTCTATTGTTCATGTTTTCACCTTAAACACAGCGGCTTTTTGGTGCGGCCAGGTCAAAGCTTACTGTAATGGTTTTTCTCTCACCACGCGTTAACATTTTAAATTAAATTAAACTAATTTATGTTTTCATATTTTTTTAAAAAATCACTAGAAATACAAATTCACTAAACAAATTACAAACAGGAAGAATAAAAGAATACTATTAAAGTAAACTTACCAAGTGATGACAAAAGTTGGGTGCGCCTGTTTCTTAATTAAAATTCATGAGTAACACAGTATTTTAAGCATTATATTAAAATCTGCCTAATATATGACTATTTTTACTTTCTATCTATCTTACAGGTAAAGAAAGTATGGTGATCGTCAAAAAAATTGAACTCGAGATTTTGATTAATCTTGATGTTTTATGACTCTGAATCCGAAAAAGTGATTTTTGAATTTCCGTATGTCTGTCTGTACCTCCAACTAGAGCCTAAACTATTTTACCGATTGAGCTAAAACTCGATTTCTAGGGTTTTCATCGGGTTGCCCCGAGAGGTTTTTGGAATTGGATATCTACCCCTAAAATTAGGGTAGTTTACTGAATGGCAAAAAGAAAAAAAGTCGATTTTCTCAAAATCAGCTCTAATGATTTTGATTAAATTTCATTTATAAACATTAATAAATATTCCAAACAAAATGGCTACTCTCAATATTTCGGCAAAATGGCTTTAAGGGCTCCGGTCTGATGCGTAAATTAACATTTTTTATAATATCTCCGAAACTATTTGAGATATGAAATTACTTAGCATTACAAATATGTATATATATTTATAATACAAATATTTTATTCGAAACATATTTTTATAAAATCAATAACTTTCAATCTATACGCAATTATATATATTTTTTAACTTTTTGGACATTAAAGTTTAAGTATTGCGACCCAAAAAAAAATCTAACCTGAAATGTTGATGGATGTCGACGTCTCATGACCCCCCGAACCCTAAAAAATAGTCTTTGCAATGCCGTATGTCTGTGTGTCTATTAAAACTTAAAATTAAGAGTAGTTTTATAAGGGGCGAAAAGAGAAAAAATAGGTTTTCTCAAAATCTGCTCCAACGATTTTGATTAAAATTCGTATCTAGGCGTTGATTAAGATTATAAATAAACTGGCTATTTTCATTTTCCCATGAACATTATTTTTAGGGTACCTTACAGAAGCGTTAATTTACGTATCTCCACAACTATTTGAGATACTAAACAACTTATCATTGCAAAATTGTAGGACTATTAGAAATAAAAAACTTTTATTTGACATATATTTTTATAAAAGCAACAGTTTCTGATATATTTGCAAATATATTAATACAATTTTGTGAGCTTTAGTTGTAAACATATATTACTTAAGTCTTAACGCAATAATTCTCCAATGCCATATAGTAATTAAATATAAGTAAGTATCTAAAAAAAGTATGTTATTTTTCCTTAAACATCTTAGGAGAAATGTTTGTACAGCAATGATATATCTCCATTTTAGACTCAATTAGATTCTATATCATTGTATATTATTTTATTTGTGTTCTTATGTGGAGTGGTGATGTAGGCTACAATGTACGAGTTTATAGAAAGAGAGAGAAAGTCTGTGCGGTGTGCCATACCATTTATTTCTACATTTGTTCATTGTGTTTTTGGACTGAAATCTTAAACGCGGCATTTGTGATGCAATATTTACTGTTCCAAATGCTTTAAACTTAAATGCGTTTTCCAAATGAATTGCAAATTCATGTTTTTTATTTTAATCTTTTGCTTAAATGTTTAAGATTCTCACAACCTATTGTTGTACTCAACCCCTAACCGCCAAATAGTAAACAATAAAAACAAAATAAGCTCTGGTTTTTTCACTCACAATTAACAAAGTTTGTATACCAAACCAAGAATTATAAAAAGTTATTTTTTTCTTGCCATCCACCTGCATAACTGTAAAGTCACTAGACTGATGTGCTCCTAACCTTTTAATCTCAAGTTTTTCTTGCAGTTTTAGTGAAGAAAACGGAGTTTTCAAATAAATAATCTACTTTATTCATTTCAATTATTCATTTTCACTCATCATTTTATTTATTGGGTCTCAACAAATACTAAAATACAAACACAAACGCAAAAACAAAATATAGACAAACTTTATCATATAGTGAGTGGGCCCACTTAGACCGGCCCCATTTGTTAGTGTAAATTTTATTTATTTAGCACCGCGTCTTACTACCCGTTCGGGTTATACGCTTTAAGTACTAATTACGCTAATGGAATATGAATTGGGAAGGTTGAATTAGAGGAAGTGAACCCGCATTTGCGTGGAGGTAGAGTGGAAAAACCATTTAGGAAAAACCACCCTCAGTTAACCCGACCGAGATTCGAACCTCGATCTCCCCGTCCTTGGCGGTCGAGCTCAACACGACAAGCGTGTTAGCCAACTACGCCACCGAGGCGGGTGTTAGTGTAAAGCTCGCACCGTAATGGTAGGGGGATTGACCTTGAAAGACATATCACACTGGGTGTGGCATCTTTGAGAGGGACGTTTAGAGCTGTTCCTGCTCAGCTTCTATATTCAGTCACTAGAGCGATGCTACAGTCCTCGTGTAACTGTGGAGCGAGGAATCACGTGACTCAAGTTGGCCCGCCACATTGCTGAAAAAAAAAGTCGAATCTTTTGTGCTCTATTTTTGCTCATATGTGCCCGAACATGAAAATTTGTGCTGTGAAACTGGCCAATTTAAAAAATATTTGATGTGGCAGGCCAACTTGAGCTCAAGCTAGCCCGCCACATATTGAAAAATTGCTTAATTTTTTTTGTCTAATCGTTTCTGCTCTATTTGTGCTCATATGTGCCCGAACATGAACATTTGTGCTGTGAAAATGGCCAATTTAAAAAATATTTAATGTGGCGAGCCAATTTGAGCTCAAGCTAGCCCGCATCATATTGAAAAACACAACATAACAAAATTTATTTAAGTCAATCCATTGTGCTCCGTTTGTGCTCATATGTGCCCGAAAATGAACATTTGTGCTTTAAAATTAGAAAATCTAGAGAACATTTAGTGTGGCGGGCTAACTTGAGCATTCCCTATATCATAACCTGTAGAAAAATTGAGTTCAAGCTGGCCCACCACATTTTTAAATATCAATGTAACGAAATTCTGGTTTCACCATTCGTTTAAGCTTCGTTTGTGCTCATATGTGCCCGAAAATGAATATTTGTGCTCTAAATTTAGTCATGCTATATAACTTTTAATGTGGCGAGCCCAAACAAGAACTTTTTTTAAAAAAAGTTAAGGGTTTTATAGACTAATTCATGTGTTAAAGCATTATTGTGTTGATTCACAAACCAATACAGTAATGGACTTGTCTAAAGATTAAACGCGTCATAGTAATAATAATAATAATAATAATAATAATAATAATAATAATAATAATAATAATAATAATAATCTACCCTGTGTGAATCCATCATTTTCGGGCACATATGAGCACAAACGAAGCTTAATCGAATGGTGAAAACAGAATTTTGTTACATTGATATCTAAAATGTGGCGGGCCGGCTTGAACTCAATTTTTCTACATGTTATGGTATAGGGAAGGCTCAACCTAGCCCACTACATTAAATGTTATATAGCATGCCTAATTTTAGAGCACAAATATTCATTTTCGGGCACATATGAGCACAAACGAAGCTTAAACGAATGGTGAAAACAGAATTTTGTTACATTATTATTTAAAAATGTGGCGGGCCAGCTTGAACTCAATTTTTCTACATGTTATGGTATAGGGAAGGCTCAACCTAGCCCGCCACATTAAAAGTCATATAGCATGCCTAATTTTAAAGCACAAATATTCATTTTCGGGCACATATGAGCACAAACGGAGCACAATGGATTGACTTAAATAAATTTTGCTATGTTGTGTTTTTAAATATGTGTCGGGCTAGCTTGAGCTCAAGTTGGCCTGCCACATTAAATATTTTTTAAATTGGCCAGTTTCACAGCACAAATGTTCATGTTCGGGCACATATGAGCACAAATAGAGCACAAAAGATTAGACAAAAAAAATTTCAGCAATGTGGCGGGCCAACTTGAGTCACGCGAGGAATTAGTTGGTATGCTGTATAACGACTTCAATAAATCACTGCGTGTAGAGAGAATGGAAATCCACTTCTTATTCACGAAGAGTTTTATTTTCAAAATACCTTATATAATAAAATAAAATAAAAAGCTTTATTATTATTATTAAAGAAAGGTAAGAAAAATGTTGGTGGGGCTTGGCTCCTGCGACTCTTTTAGGTAACAACTTATAGATAACTTTCGATTCTTAGCTATATTAAATCTGAGTGTGTCGTTTGGTGTTAAAAGTTACGTAACACAGGCTATGGGGGAGGGAAAGGGCCAGGCTAAAAGTCAATTTGGTGGTGCATGGGTGGAGCAGGGGTCGTAAAGGTAAGAAAAAATGTTTATGACTTACACCTCATTTTAGGACTAAAGATGAGTAAGATGGAGTTAACACCCTCCACCCCCCTCACCAAGAGTGCGCCCCCCATAAAGTAATGAAACGCGTTGTAAAAAAAATTGAATCAAAGTGTAGTAATCACACTATACTTACCATCGAGTGGGAATGGTGCTATACTTAGCATCGAGTGGGAATAGCTCTATAATTAGCATCGAGTGGGAATAGTGCTATACTTAGCATCGAGGGGGAATAGCGCTATACTTAGCATCGAGGGGGAATAGCGCTATAATTAGCATCGATTGGCATCGAGGGGGAATGGCGCTATACTTACCATCGAGTGGGAATAGCTCTATAATTAGCATCGAGTGAGAATAGCGCTATACTTAGCATCGAGTGGGAACAGTGCTATACTTAGCATCGAGGGGGAATGGCGCTATACTTACCATCGATTGGGAATATCTCTATAATTAGCATCGAGTGGGAATAGCTCTATAATTAGCATCGAGTGGGAATAGCTCTATAATTAGCATCGAGTGGGAATAGCGCTATACTTAGCATCGAGTGGGAATAGCTCTATAATTACCATCAAGTGGGAATAGCGCTATACTTAGCATCGAGTGGGAATAGCGCTATACTTAGCATCGAGTGGGAACGGTGCTATACTTAGCATCGAGGGGGAATGGCGCTATACTTACCATCGAGTGGGAATAGCGCTATACTTAGCATCGAGTGAGAATAGCGCTATACTTAGCATCGAGTGAGAATAGCGCTATACTTACCATCGGGTGGGAATAGCGCTATACTTAGCATCGGGTGGGAATAGCGCTATACTTAGCATCGAGGGGGAATCACGCTACACTTAGCATCGAAGGGGAATCACGCTATACTTAGCATCGAGGGGGAATCACGCTATACTTACCATTGAGTGGAAATCACGCTATACTTAGCATCGAGTGGGAATCACGCTACACTTAGCATCGATTGGGAATAGCGCTATACTTAGCATCGGGTGGGAATCACGCTATACTTACCATTGAGTGGGAATCACGCTATACTTAGCATCGAGGGGGAATCACGCTACACTTAGCATCGAGGGGGAATCACGCTATACTTAGCATCGAGGGGGAATCACGCTATACTTAGCATCGAGTGGGAATCACGCTATACTTACCATTGAGTGGGAATCACGCTATACTTAGCATCGAGGGGGAATCACGCTATACTTAGCATCGAGGGGGAATCACGCTATACTTAGCATCGAGGGGGAATCACGCTATACTTAGCATCGAGGGGGAATCACGCTATACTTAGCATCGAGGGGGAATCACGCTATACTTAGCATCGAGGGGGAATCACGCTATACTTAGCATCGAGGGGGAATCACGCTATACTTAGCATCGAGGGGGAATCACGCTATACTTAGCATCGAGGGGGAATCACGCTATACTTAGCATCGAGGGGGAATCACGCTATACTTAGCATCGAGGGGGAATCACGCTATACTTAGCATCGAGGGGGAATCACGCTATACTTAGCATCGAGGGGGAATCACGCTATACTTAGCATCGAGGGGGAATCACGCTATACTTAGCATCGAGGGGGAATCACGCTATACTTAGCATCGAGGGGGAATCACGCTATACTTACCATTGAGTGGGAATCACGCTATACTTACCATTGAGTGGGAATCACGCTATACTTACCATTAAGTGGGAATCACGCTATACTTACCATTGAGTGGGAATCACGCTATACTTAGCATCGAGGGGGAATCACGCTACACTTAGCATCGAAGGGGAATAGCGCTATACTTAGCATCGGGTGGGAATCGCGCTATACTTACCATTGAGTGGGAATCACGCTATACTTAGCATTGAAGGGGAATCACGCTACACTTAGCATCGAAGGGGAATCACGCTATACTTATCATCGAGGGGGAATCACGCTATACTTAGCATCGAGTGGGAATCACGCTATACTTACCATCGTGTGGAGATCACAAAATAACATTCGGTTGCAGATTTCATGTCCCCGCGGATAAACTAAGTATATGACAACCAGACTAATATTTTTAGTCAATTTCAATAAATTTATCATCACACCACTTTTTAGAAATAACCATTCCACTAAATATAAACTAACTAGTCTGTGTCCCAAAAACATCTCTCAAACGAAATGAGTTTTTCTTAATTTGATGTTAACTTGCATATTAAATTTTGGCTACTATTTTATATGGTATAATATATATTATTCATTCAAGTTTTCACATTTTTCCGAGCAACTGTTATAATGATCAATGCCATGGTATTGTTTATTGGGCATCTATGGTCATGGGGTCGAGGTTGCAAACCAGCCGAATTACCCCTCATTACCCTCACCCCCATTTCCCTCACAAACTTACAACCTAAAACAGCACTCTTACAAACTTACAGCCTAGGATAATTTAAGTTGCTTTAAGCTACTTGATTAAAGTAACAATTTGTTAACTAAGCCAAAGGCATCTGTTTAATTAATGCCGGTAAATTCAATTTTCGATTGTAATGTTCCGTGACACACTCCAGTCAGACGTGCCCGCGTGCGCTTTGTTCCCAAACAAAACTAAACACTGTTTTAAAACGTACTTAATACTGATTGAATAAGGCTCGCTCCCAACATTGACTTGAACACGTTCTGCTCGAGATTGTTGTTTTAGTGGCGATATCATTTATACGGAAACTACTCGTACTTTGTGTGAACCACTCTGGGGAGATTATCGGGAAATATTACTCGTTTTCACACTTTATTTGATTACAAATAAAGTTGAGACTTTTTTTAATCAACAGTTTCAACGACAGTATTATCTAAGACTTATTCAATAGTTAGTTAAAAATTGAGAAGGTAACTTAGAGGAAATGCGATCGCATTAGATCAAAGAGGGCATAGGAGAATAACAGTGATAAATCCACATGTGGAAAACCACCCTAATAGCACCCGACTGAGAATCGAACCTTGGCATCCTTTCACGGATAATACATTTTCTTGCGAGCTTGAGGCCTTAGACTGTGAGGCCATCAATAAGGGGCCAATCCATAACAAGTAGTCCAACACTGGTTGCTTGACCAATTTTTAAAAATGTTGTTTTTTGTGTGTTGTTAATCTTATATCTTGACAGTTTAAAACCACTATTCCGGCAGTCTAGTCCATCACGAGAGTGACGCCTTAGTCCATGAGGTCACTGAATCAAATAATAATAATAATAAAACCTTTTAAGTTGACTCACATTCTTAGTACATACATACCTGCGCAATGTGGGTAACAAACTGACTATGTGTGCAAATAATTGTGTGACGAAATAAATGTACCCTAGATCTGCGGTTATTCTACCTGACCAGCGTTTGGGAAGGACGGACAAGGTTTTCATACGTGCTGCAATACTTAATTCAGTGCAAGTCAACCACCTCGTGCACGACCAGCTATTATGGTTATTATTAGAAATAAAGGAAAAAAGCTTTAGTAAAAGTTAGTCCGTAATTCTGTAGAAGCGCAGATCATAGCATTCAGCAACGTTTGAGTACAGACACATGTGCAGAAGAGACATAAGGTGGCTTACATTAGCAAATTAAACGATTTACTTGTCTTTCAAACAAAAGTGAAATACTCATGTTTTAAAATACACATTTAACTTTTAATATATACACATACACAAAATTAAAACGAGATTTTATTTTAGTAGGTGACGAACTATTCCGAAAACAATGATGGAAACAACTACCGTGTGACTGCGTGTCGTAGATTTCGTAGTAGCTTCACTCTTATTTAATTAGTAAGCTGTTATTTGAAAACTGGAAGCTAGTGTTACCACAATGGCGAAAATAAAAATACCTTTTGTGTTTACATTCATAGCTCGTTTGGTTAGTGATGTAAAGAAAAAGTAAAGATAAATTACACAGTAATAGTTTATAAGTAAGTATTATTGGAAGCTTTTAATAACCTTTTAGATTAACTTTATAGTTAATAGATAAAATATAGACATCTTTTTATAATGTCAAATTTGAGTGATTTATAAAGTGGGCTTCCTACAGGCCCTAAAAGTCAGTTTACATCGCTGGTTATTTTGTGATGTCCGACACCTTGACTCAGCCGGTAGCATATTTGTCTACTGGGCTAAGGGTCCCAGGCTTAATTCTTGGCGTGGCCGAAAAATGTATAAATGGTGATATACGAATTTACCCGCTCACATTGATGAATTAACGGCTGGGGGCTGGGTGTTGTGCCTGTCCTAGATTTAAGTTTGTTTACAAGTCGTGTGCTACTATATTTGCTAGGTTCAGAAAGTGCACGTTAAATACCTCAAATAATTGAAATAAATTTGTTTTATGATAGTGGTCATAGGGTGGGTGACCTGGTGGTCTAGGGGTAAGGTGTCGGACTTCTGTGCTAGGGGTCTGGGGTTCAATCCTCGGTCCCGGCACAGATTTATCTGATTGCCAAACCCTTCCTTCACCTCTGACGAGACGTGTATTAATCACAACTTGTGAATGAGGGGAATGCCAGGCCTCCACCGTGGTTCGGATTCCACGTTAAACTGTAGGTCCTCCATTTCATCTCACAATCACCCCTCCACTACACATTAGCTTAAGTGCGTATAACCCGAACGGGTAGTAAGACGCGATGCTAATAATAATAATAATAATTATAGTGGTCATATTTATTTAAATACATGTTTCACCACTGAATTAAGCAGAGAAACATATCCGTGCTTACGGAACATAAAACTTGCCATGAAGGGGTGGACGTGTGCCTAACCTGACCTAAAGAGTACATTTGGCCACCCCTGACCAGATAATGAACGCAGCAGTACCAAGTGTTTCCATCGTCGTTGCAATATTTCGACACTAGATTTTTTTTATCAACCCTGGTTACCACCGTAACAATATTAAAATACTCTCAACATTGTAGTCTTATGGCCTATTTCACATCGCATTTCAAACCCGCATTCATTTACTGTATTTAATTATTTGTGCCACTTTAAGAAATACCTCTTATTGAATGAATTTATTAAGTTCCGGCTATTTACTGAAAATAGCTCGAACTTTGATAAAATAGTTTATGATGTCAAAACGATCCATTACAATACAATAGATTACGGTGGAATAGAGTGAAGTTGATTGCCCGACTTGATTTAATCCGGTATTTTTAATTTAAAAATAAACATTACCACATTATTTTAACGCAGGTTGTTAAAATCAAGTGAAAGTAGTTCTGTCTTGTTAGTGGTTGGTTGCTTGATCTGGACGTGCTCGCTACCCGGTTAACCGCGTTATCGCACCTATCGTCGAGTTGTGTGTGCTTTGCGCCGTGAGGTTATGTCACAAGTGATACAGCTGGAAGGTTAACTTGAATGAAATACCAGCGATCATAGAGCGAGCGACAGGTGTTTTGCTCTTTTCATTAAACAATTGAACACAACTTAAATACCCAGGTTTTTAAAAATCTAGGTTGACTATATAATTGCTTTTTCTCGTCAATAGATTGAGCTAATAATATTGTTATTTATATATTTTAACACAAAGCCTTTACGGTTTAATTATGTTGAGCTTGACCGGAATTTGCTTGGGGATAAAATTTAAAACCACTATGGGGGGAAATAATTAGCAAGCATGCAGTCCATCTTATTATACCACCATCACCCGTGGTCGTGCGAACTAGAGAGTCAGTCTTCATCTTATATATTTTGCCGATGATGGGGAGGTTGAGGTTATAACACCGGGCGGGTGTTTATAATGTCCTTGTTAGATAGTCCGGGTGTTTGTAATGTCCTCGTTAAATAGTCCGGGTGTTTGTAATGTCCTCGTTAGATAGTCCGGATGTGTGTAATGTCTTCGTTAGATAGTCCAGGTGTTTATAATGTCCTCGTTAGATAGTCCGGGTGTTTGTAATGTCCTCGTTAGATAGTCCGGGTGTTTGTAATGTCCTCGTTAGATAGTCCGGGTGTTTGTAATGTCTTCGTTAGATAGTCCAGGTGTTTATAATGTCCTCGTTAGATAGTCCGGGTGTTAGTAATGTCCTCGTTAGATAGTCCGGGTGTTTGTAATGTCCTCGTTAGATAGTCCGGGTGTTTGTAATGTCCTCGTTAGATAATCCGGGTGTTTGTAATATCCTCGTTAGATAGTCCGGGTGTTTGTAATGACCTCGTTAGATAGTCCGGGTGTTTGTAATGTCCTCGTTAGATAGTCCGGGTGTTTGTAATGTCCTCATAAGGTATACCAGGTATTGCACTTTACTACTCCTTCAGCGTAAATGTTGATATACTGTTCACTATTCTGTAAATACTACCTTGCGGATAGTTCCGAAGGATATTTATTATTATTATTATTATTAGCACCGCATCTTACTACCCGTTCGGATTATACGTATTTACTCTAATGTGTAATGGTAGGGTGATTGTGAGATGAAATGGAGGACCTACAGCTTAACGTGGAATTCAAACCACGGTGGAGGCCTGGGTCTGTATTCTTGAGTGCATTTTTGAGCATCTCGTATGGTTTTCTAAGCAAAGTTAAATGGAAAAACCATACGAGATAGCTTCGAAAGTACTCAAGAATACATCCCCTGGAATTCCCCACATTCACAAGCTGTGATTAATACACGTCTTGTCAGAGGTGAAGGAAGGGTTTGGCAATCAGATAACTCTGTGCCGGAACCGAGGATTGAACCCGAACCCCAGCACAGAAGTCCGACACCTTACCCCTAGACCACCAGCTCACCCCGAAGGATAGTAATATCCTAACTATTTTACGAAAGAAGATAATGAACCCCAACGGCGTCAAACACATTTGATGCAGTTCCAATTCTGACAGCTAGTCCTTAATAACTTATAGTATTTGACTTATGTTAACACTAATGTAATCAAGGTGCACCTAATTATAGTTTACACATTATAGTTGATTGCGAACGTGTGTGTGGCTCAGTCATGAGCGTACTGAGTATTTGATTTGTGGCGGGGGGTTGCGACACTTCAAAATCATTAGTTTATAGCATGTGGTGAGACTTACTATTAAACCCAAGAAAATAAGAACATATATTATTTTCTTAACAGTTATTTAGAATAGTGCCCCTCATCCCCGAAATATTTTGAAATTGGCTTCTTCTAGAGGCTATCAAGAGTAGTCCTCTATATGCATTTTTTTTTTACTACCCGTACGGGCTATAAGCCTATGGACCCGCCTTGGTGGCATAGTTAGTTAACGCGCTAGTTTCGTGTTGAGCTCGACTGCCGAGGAGGGGGAGACCGAGGTTAAAATCTCGGTTAGGTGAACTGGGGGGAGGGTGTCCCTAAAAAATGTTTCCACTCTCCCTCCATACAAATGCGGTTTCACTTCCTCTAAATTCAACCTTCCCAATTATTAATCTATTTGAGTAATTTGTACTTAAGCGTATAACCTGAATGGGTAGTAAGAAGCGGTGCTTAAAAAACATAGGCCTACGCTGGCAAATATTTGAAAGTTAATTGGAGTGGCCCCCTTCGGTTATTTTTTTAAAAGATCGAATGTCTTCATAAGCCACTTATTCGTGTGTAAATTTGTTGAAAAGTGAATGTCTCAATAAGTTATTTGGAGTTTGACATCATTGTTCATACATTTGAGACGGTTTGCTGAGAAAGCAACCACTTGGCATGCTCCCATTTTATGAGCTTCTCATTGGCTTCACATTATTTTTGTCGATGTATGTATGGACTGAGCCATTTCTCTCTCAGTTGACCAAGTGTTTAGTTTTCACGACTAAAGCAAAACAAAATACAATACAAAAGTCAACAGAAAACACACAACATTTACGTATAATAGGATTCTGGTACGAAGAATTTTTTTCAGTAAAGTTAAACCTATTTTTTCCCACGGTCAACAACGATAACATTTTACTAAATTATATTAAATGTTATTTTATAGTTATTGATCATTTAAAAGTGACAGCTACAAATAATAAGACTTGACGTATGACCTATACGAGTATTATTTTATAGCAGGGAGTCGAACTAGAACAGATAACTGAAATTAGCAACTTTCTTAAAAGGAACCAGAACTGAATCGGGCTTCCTAAAAATAAATTGCCTAGGTACTGGAACCGGATTTGAAATTATAAATATAATTACTTATGTTCATAATGGTTCTTAACAACTTTCAAGTATTTTTTATTTTATTTTTATTTTTGCAGGACTTTTATCTAAGTTGGATGCATTCCCTTGCATTTTTTAATATATACAGTTTTTAATTTAAAAAGTTATTTTTAGTGTATTTTTCTATTTACGAATCTTATAAAATATTAAGTCTTATAGTTATTACATAAAAAATAAAAAGAACCAGAACCAGAACCTAATTTAAAACCAAAATGGACAACTTTTATTTCTCTCTAACTGGAACCAGAAACGGAACCTTAGGATGTTTACTGGAAGAACTGGAACAATAACTAGAACCTATATTTATATCGGTTCGACTCCTTGTTTTACTCGCATATGTTCAAATTACGCCAATGTCTTAGGGAAGATGAATTTATAGAAATTGTACCCACATTATTGTGGAGGGAGTGTGGAAACCATTAATCATAAACAACCCTTAGTTCACCCGACCGAGATTCGAACACCGATCTCCCCGTGATCAGCAGTCATGTCTATTGCGTGAGCGACGCCTTAGACCATACGGCCACTGATTTGGACTTTATGAAAAATGTTTCCTCCGACCTGAATCTGACAGCTATTGTTTAATTCACTATCCACACATTTCCCTGCGATTGAAGAGGCTATATGAGAGCGCTTCGAGGGTGATATGATTGAAGAGGCCATATGAGATCGCTACGATTGAAGAGGCCACTTTGAGAGTAAGATGATTGAAGAGGCCATATGAAAGCGTGTCTACTGGATCACGAAAGTCACGAAAAAGTCGATAATTGTTTAAAGGTCACGAAAGTCACGAATTTTTAATATGTTGGTCATAAAGTCACGAAAATAATTTTAGTTTGAATTTTCCGCACATCGTAACAACGCGAATGCTTCAAAGATAGCGCTATCCACTACACGTGATGGCACGCGCCAGTCGGAAGTTGTCTGATTGTTTTGTTTGTGATTCCAACGACAAGGTTAACGTTCGCCATCTTGAATTAAATTTTAATGTGGCGTGCTACTTGTCTTGTGGGGTGTGCGAGTGCATTATGCCGTGTGTGTGTGTCTACAAATAATGGTTTTCGAGCGGATGAATTGGAATTCAGGTTTTGTAGATGATACGGGAAAATACAAGGACATTTTCTACACCAACCGTGCGTTCATCTGTGTTGTGGATCTGGATCAAGATGTTGGCGGCAATTATCAATTTTTTACGTTTTCAGTGATCAGACTGCAATTTGAGGGTGGTGTAAAATGTAATTTCAAATTAACGTTGGCAGCAAATAGCAATCGTTTTAGCAATGAAATATGGCGTATTTTTTATAAAATATAAAATAATACTATCAGTGTTAATATTTGATCCTTGATGCAATTCATTTAATATTAAAGACCATTAATTCAAAACAGTTGAAATTTACCAATTTTTAAAATGATTTTCGTTGTCTTAAGGGTATATAAAATATTAGGCCTAAATTATTTTTTAATCGTGTGTTGCGAAAAAATCTATTTTTTTGGGGGGTGGGGCATTCAAAGGTTTTATGTGTGGAGTTAAGGCTAATCTGTTAAAAGATGCCTGGTAAATGTTCGTTCAAAAAGTTTTGGCTGACTGTTGAATTAAATAAATACTCAAAGTGGTTACGCCCTGTTGAAGATGACCGGTATAAGGCTTATTGTACAGTTTGTAAATCGAAATTTGATATAAGCCACAGTGGGTTGAATGGAGTGAAAATTCATGGCAAAGGTAAGAAGCATTTAGAACTAACCTCTGCCCCACTCCAAGGTGAGCAAAAAACGCTCAGCTTTATATCTTCTAAAAAAGTTGGATGTTAACAGCCAGAACCGGCAAAAGAATTATTACCTTCCACAAGTAGGCCTGCTTCTGAAAATGATGTATATTTGGTTGCAGCTTCGTCTACATTAGTTGTTTCATCTTCTTCATCTCTTGGAGGACCTTTAAGTAAATTATGTGTAAATGATGATACCTTGAAAGCAGAAATTCTGTGGTCCATGAATAAGGTTATGACTCATACTTCTGACAGAGTTTAATTTATTTCCAGTGATATTTTCTCAATCATGTTTTCTGGCAGTGTAATAACACAAAAGTTCAAAATGCAAAAATACAAACTTGGCTATTTGACAACCTTTGGTCTTGGCCCCTTCTTCCAAGAAAAACTCTCGGCGGAGTTAAAGAAGATGCATTTTTTGCAGTTTCACATGATGAAAGTCTCAATAGAATTGCTCAAAAAGGACAAATGTACATCATTGTCCTTTATTGGAACTCAAGCTTAAATGTTGTTTCGACCCGATACTTGAACTCTGTGTCTTTAGGGCACTCCACTGCAGCTGACCTCCTTGATTCCTCTAAGTCAGTGTATGTCTGAATTAGGACTACCTTTAAAGAATGTTCTACAAATTGCTGTTGATGGACCTAATGTAAATTTAAAATTCCTTAAGGAATTAAATCAAATAATGGGAAAAAATGTAGATAACTCTGAAGACAAGAAATCTATTGATGTTGGCACATGATCTCTTCATACAGTTCATGGGGCTTATAAGACAGCTCATAATAAATGTGAATGGCAAGTTCATAATTTTCTGCGTTAGTTGTATTATCTGTTTAAAGATTTTCCATCTCGAAGATCTGATTACATCCTCTAAAGGAGATCAGACCTCTTTCCACTTAAAATGTGTTACATCAGATGTGTGGAAAACTCAAAAGTAATTGAAAGAGCCTTAAAAATTATTCCGAATTTAAAGAAATATGTGGCTTTTGTGTGTTCCAAACCACCTGAAACAAAGAATTTCGGTGTTGTACGAGACTTCCTAAAAGATAACCTTCTTGAAGCAAAACTCTTTTTCTTACAGTCAGTAGTAAGAGAAGTGGAACCATATCTTAAAATATTTCAAAATGACAATCCAATGTTGCCCTTTGTACATGCCGAACTTTATTCGATGGCACGTAGCATGGCTGCTCGTGTCCTTAAGGCAAAGGCTATAAGCAATGTGAAAAACTCAAGACAGCTCTTGGCAATTGATATCAAAAATCAAAACTATTGAGCTTTTCGGACGTAGACATAGGTTTTGGTGCGAAGAAATTTTGTAAAAATGTGAAAGAGCTTGATGTACAGTTCTTTAGAAAAGATTGCAGTCACTTCTTAGTGAAAATATTTCAAAAACTGACTGGGCCTACGTCTCCATTACGAAAGTGCATGGTGAAAGGTGCTTCATGCCTTTCACAAGCAGTAATGACTAGTGGCACTCTAAGAGTACAACGGGTTAACATTAGCACTCGAACAACTCACTTCAAACAACCATATTGCATACATTGAAGCTGAACATATAAGAAAATAAAAGATAACCTTCTTGAAGCAAAACTCTTTTTCTTAGTCAGTAGTAGGAGAAGTGGAACCATATCTTAAAATATTTCAAAACGACAATCCATTGTTGCCCTTTGTACATGCCGAACTTTATTCGATGGCACGTAGCATTGCTGCTCATGTCCTTAAGGCAAAGGTTATAAGAAATGTGAAAAACTCAGGACAGCTCCTGGCAATTGATTTAAAAAATGAAAATCTATTGAGCTTTTCGGGCGTAGGCATAGGCTTTGCTGTGAAGAAATTTTGTAAAAATGTGAAAGAACTTGATGTACAGATCTTTAGAAAATATTGCAGTCACTTCTTAGTGAAAATGTTTCAAAAACTGATCGGGCCTAGGTCTCCATTACGAAAGTGCATGGTGAAAGGTGCTTCATGCCTTTCACCAGCAGTAATGACTAGTGGCACTCTTTAAGAGTACAATGGGTTAACATAGCACTCGAACAACTCACTTCAAACAAACATATTGCATACATTGAAGCTGAACATATAAGAAAAAACTACCTTGAAATCTGTGAGCAGTTTTCTGTTCAAGAAGAGCTGAAGACATTTGATTTCAATGAAACGAGACTAGATTCTTTTCTCTTCAAAATCTTCATTAATGCAAAAGTTTGCAAGGCATTGCTGTCATTTTGCACGATGATATTTACAATGTTCCATGGAAACAGTGCTGTTGAAACAGGTTTTTCAGTAAACAAGGAATGTTTGGCTGAAAATATAAAAGAGCGTTCTCTAATCTCCCAACGCAGCATATATTCAATGGTTCAGTCGGTAGGTGGTATAAAGAATGTGAAATTTACAAGTGGGATGCTGCATGCAGCTAGGCGAGCAAGTTCCAAAAGGAGGGAAGCAATTGAAGAAATAGAAAGTGAAGAAGCTAACAGATCAAAATCAACATTGGAAACTGTAAATAAACTCGAGGCAAAGAAAAGAAAACTTCTCCAAAGGCTGAAGAAGAGGCTTCAGCACTTCAAACTGAAATCGACTTGGAGAAGAAACGACTGAGGCTGATGTAAATCATTTATGTTGTGATTTTGTGTATAAACTAAACATTAGGTGACGAAATTGAACAATATTTAGATTTTTATGTTTGTTGAGAGACTTCAGCTTCTGGGAGCTTCAAACATCTTTAATTACAAGTAAGTTTTCTTGTTGGTATAATTATAGTAATAGTTTTTACTTGTGTTTGTTATTATATTATCTAGGGCCGATATACAATATAATGTTCGACCGTTTATTGAAGGAATTTTTTTTGCACTGCGTCTTACTGCCCATTTGGGCTATATGCCCTCGAAGGTATTTTGTGATTAAAAAAGTCACCAAAAAGTCACGAATTTTTGTTCCTCTAACTGAGTTGACACCCTGATTATGAGTTATTATTAAAACAATTTAAATGATCTACCATCATTTTTATTTATTTTAACGATTCACTTTGACTAACTTTCAATTTGAATTCAGTATTGTGTTAATTTGATGCAGAATGTCAAGTTTATAGACCTACACTTTAGCTACAAACACAAATCTGATACACTTTATTGATGATTATTGATTAATAACTATATTGTATACAAATGTACACACTGAAAGAGTGTTCCCAAACACATTATACCAACCACATATATCTTAACATACCAACAGCATTTCATACAAACACATAATACCAACCACAACGACCCTGACAAACTAGTAACACTTTATGCTCAAACACAGAATTCAGATTTTGACTCATGCTATATTACTAGCGTTATATGAGCCCTCTCCAATAGTTGCAATGCTTCCCAGTTTTGTAAGTGGGAACTTGCTCACCAATATATAACCAAATTCAGGCACTCCCCTGGTCTCTCTACCTCAGTTAACCTTCTTTCCTTTTCGTACAGGCAGGCCTACTCACACCAATCACTCATTTCTATATTAGGCCTGACCTAACTTTTCTTTTAGGTTGGTTTCCTCCACTATCAATTACTTAACATTATTGTACAGTGTTTCTACACTGTCTTATTATAAATTTCCAAGTAATTAGGCACTAATTTATTTTATCATCATTTATCTATAAACAATAACTGATAATATAATTTAATTTATTAATTATATAAAATAAATACAAAATTATATCTCTCACCCAAGAGTCAAGACACAAGTTTAAGCTGGCAACTACATATTCCAAGCAAAAATAAATCAGTAAACCGGTGCCAGAATTATATATGTGACCATGATCTACCTCTAGCCATGCTGCAATTGCCTCTCGGTGGACTAAACTGCCCATGACGGGGAGATCAAGATTTGAATCTTAGTCGAGGGTACTGAGGGTAGTGTTTCCTAAATGGTTTTCCACTCTCCTTCCATACAAATGTGGTTACACTTCTTATAAATATAACCTTCCTCATCCCTAAAACCATTGGCAAAATTAGTACATAGGTGTGTAACCCAAACGGTAGAAACCTGCAATGTAAAAAAAAATCTAATTTGTGTATACCCACACACACATATATATATATAATCATCACCTAAGAATCAGAGGAATGTATCTCCAAAAATAGCTATTTCGGTTTATTGCACTAAAAGATTTGTGATATTTTTATTTATCTAGTGTCAAAAGAACATATTTCCCAAATTACTTCAGTAAATTTTGGTCTCAGTGTCTCCAAATTAAAATTTATTATTAGGGTCAGACAAACATAACAGCTCTTCTGTTTGTCTCTCTCCAAACTTATACCTGGTTGATAAGGGACAGAGAAATGTAGGGCATTATAGTGCTATTGAATTATATTGAAATATACGCCATGCAATGGGCGCCAATTAAGATGATATGGATTTATAATGAGATATTACTCTGTAATTGAGCATTATCTATAACAATATTGGGCTTTTATTGAAATGGTGATGCGTGTTTGTGTTACTGCGCTCTTGTTTGTGGTTATGTGAGCTGAGTATATTTGATACTTATAATTCTGAAATTAAAAAGACTTTTGATGTTGCACACATTTTATTTAACTGATTACACCATCGGTATTGAATATATGATTTATGGATTATTTTTCTACGATATTACATGTTCCATGTACTGTGTAGTGTATAATCTCTATGGATTTAAGTTAATGGCACTGTGTGTATTCATACGCACAAGTGGCTTTTATATGACCTACCCCTTGCCTCTTGGACCCCTTGTCATCAATGTTAAAACTTAACTAATGGAAAATCTACTGACAATAGGTGTTATGAAGACTAGCTTCCTATTGGGTAGAGGGAGCCAGCATCACATGCTTCTTTGGTAAACACTACAAAGTTGATCTTTGAAAGAAAATAAAAGTTTTTATGGTGCAATACATTGACATTATTTCTAAAACTGTGTGATTCTCCATGGATGAATTATTAAAAGGATATTTTACATACAATACTCAAAGAAAAATGCAGAAATCCAAAACAGTATCATTACAACATCTTACATTTTTCTGACTCTTATTATTATTTATTATTATTATTAGCACCGTGTCTTACTACCTGTTCGGGTTATAGGCACTTACACTAATGTGTAATGGTAGGGTGATTGTGAGATGAAATGAATGGACCTACAGTTTAACGTGGAATCCGAACCACAGTGGAGGCCTGGCATTACCCACATTCACAAGATGTCTTGTCAGAGGTGAAGGAAGGGTTTGGTGACTCTTAATAAAAAACATTTATTTTGCAATACAAACTTGATAGCTAATAGTTTTTATATCTAATTAATAGTTAAATGGTTTTGATACTGACACTTTTTTCAAGGGTTTAGTTAAGTTAGCAAGAAAAACATATGAACATAATTTTAAAAATAAAACTAAGGAAAAGGCTTTAGCTGTAGAATGTCATCTGCTAGAATTTAATCTTGAAGCAATTTGATACCGTCCTTCCGTTAGTAAAGTACTTAATCTGTATTTTATAAGCAAAGAATACCAGTTTATAATTTGTCCGTGTATTATGCCAGCAGCAAATAAGCTATAAACTACGTGTGGCATGAAGGAATTGCCAAATAAGGATCAGGATCCTGTTTGTCAAAACACCTCAAACATAGCAGATGGCTGCCCAATTTTTCAGTTTTATGACCTATTTGGAGGACAAATAGAAATGTAAATATGTGCACCATACTGTTATATGCAGTTTAGACTCTGATTATACCAACAATCAATGATTGTTATTTTGAACCGGAATATTCAGTGATAGAATGTGACTCTTGTTCACACCCACATTGAAAGGGCTGCAAAACATGTAAACATCTATGATCCTTCAAGTTGGTATGCAGTTGTGCAGACTGCTTGACAAAAAAAAAGGAAATTTGAAGTATTGGAAATGGACCAACAAGATTTCTTGAACATTTAAGAAATGCAAAATATCTGTGTTAAGAATAGGCCAATTGACATAAATAGAGACCAGCAGGGCTATTATGACCATTTGACGCAAAGTTAGTTGCTACCTTACCGAAGGATTTTTTTTTTTTGCACCGCGTCTTACTGCCCGTTAGGGCTATACACCCCCGAAGATATTTTGTGGTCAAAAAAAGTCACCAAAAAGTCACGAATTTTTGTTCCTCTAACTGGGTAGACACCCTGTATGAGGGCGCTACGATTGAAGAGGCCACTATAAGGGCACTATGATTGAAGATACCACTTTGAGGGTAATATGATTGAAGAGGTCATATGAGGGCGCTACGATTTAAGAAGCAAATTTGAGGGTAATATGATTGAAGAGGCCATTATAAGGACGCTATAATTGAAGAGGTGTAAATCAAGGTCGAAACGGGTCTTTGAATCAGGCAAATCTATCAGTAATTTACTAGATTATGCTTTATATGAAAATTGTATCATATTCCTAAAGAGTGTTTCTGCTATCCTATCGTTTGATTGCATACTTACTTACTATCAAATGAGTACAAAAAATTTAACTTATGCTTTTCTAAAATTGAGCTACATTTCTCGGGCTTCTAGGGAAAAAAATTCGTAAAACCAATATGGTTTCCATGTGGTCACATTTTTTTTAGATAAAAATTATTATTATATTTGTTTATAAAAACATTTAAATGCTTAAAATAATTTTAAGAGGTTGGGTGCAACTGAGAAATTACCGCGAAGACATTTAGCTCCAACTACAACGCATTATTTAATTCTATAATTCGTCATTTCAAAATATAGCTCACGCCAAAATAAGTTCAAAGGCTCCAACACTTCTCTTTTTACTTAACAGTCCAATAGTTTGAGTTTTATTTATAGAAAATAAAGTTTGAATATGTGACATTAGCTCATAGCGACTGTTTAAGCATTTTTACGGAGCTATGGGACTAGGCTTGATGAAAAAGGGCTTTAGATGTCTTCCTTTAATAAATACAATAATTTTGTTTTTGTTCACAACATAAAATTTTAAGATATTTAAGAACTAGCAGCGAGCTTTCCTCTTTCTTTACCTTGAGATAAGAAGTTTCGCAGTTTTCTTTCCTCTCTTATTCACATGACAAAGAGTGGGGAAGGGTGAAAGGGAGTGTAAGCATGTAGACAGAATAGAGAAGCAATACCAGAAAACGGCACAGCCCATTGTATTTAAAGCCGTGTTGTCTGACAGCGATAGATACTTTCTCACTGACCGAGGCGGCCGCCTTAATCATAATTCAAGTGAATGCATTTGCACTCCTTTAGTCGTGTTTGGAAGTGTTTATGAAACGTTCGCCCTGACAGATATACCTTTATTGGTAACATTTTGCAATCGGGTCGCCGTAGTGATAAACCCCTTTTAGAGTGAATAAAAAGACATTTGTCATAGTTAACATTGACAAAAGGCCACTCACTATATCTCTCTCATAGCTTGCATTGACATCATTCCTCAACTGCAAACATTACCATGGCGATGCTACTAACTAATCTAGGATTTGAAGTTTATCGAATATTCCTTTAAATTTAAACCTGAATATAGAGTTCGGACGTATTTGTTTCCCATAACCCCAATTCTTCAAAATGCCCTTTAAAATACCCTTCAAAATGCCCTATTCGGCTTCCAAATGACTGCATATCATTTCAAGAACACTTTACACTGAAGCCTTTGAGTCATTTGGGAAATTGTTTATTGGCGGTAAAATGTATCATTCAGAATTAAGTTAGTTTGCTTTTCGATACAAATATATATTGTTTTAGTGTTTTATGTTTGACAATCAACAATTACCATTCACATTTAGCGATTATTTTAATCATGGCGTTTTGTGTTGATTAACATGAATAACCTTAGGTTTTATTTCTCTATTAATTTGATGCTTTAATTAAATATTCAGAAACCCGGTTTTAATGGCACCATAATTATCGGGTCTCTTAAGTACACCATAATACATTTTATATTTAGAAAACATGTGTTTAATTTATATTTGACCTAATGTTTCACAACAGGTGCTAAACATTTGGAAAATATTCATGTATCGATCTGGGAATATTTGTAGTTTCAATAACAAATTAATGCATATAAAAATACAGTTGATAAGGAAAACTTTAATAAATAAAATAGCCTAAAAACAATAAATGAAACATATTATTAGTGGATAATTTGTTTAGTTTTTTATTACCGTTGTTTAATGAGTGCGTGTCACTGCTTGTTCAGGCTATACATTAATGTACTAATAATGCTTGCTAGTGTGGTAGGAACAAATGAATGAATCACCGAGGAACGAGTGATACTTTGCTGGGAGAGCAATCTTTTTGAAAAAAAGTTAACTTGTGGTGCGATTAAAGACATAACGAACTGTTTGAAATAAGATAGCAAGTCGGTTAACGTCACATCCCATATGTATTGTCCCTTTCAAATGCGCACATGGTAATGCTACATTCACTTTCTCTCATTCGAAACCCACTGGATTACTTTTAAAATACCTACTAACTACCATAAGAGGGCGGTTCTCCAGCAGTTCCACTGTGTGCGCACAGGGGCTACAGAACAAGAGGAACCGAAAGACTGGAACTATCTCAAACCCCCACCCCCACCCTTTAATGTATATCCCAAGTAAATTCAAAACCCATGTATAAAAAGATACAGCTGCTACCATCAGTTTGGCAGTTTTAAGTTATGAATACATTAATTTAATATAAAACCGAAACGCTCTAATTTTGCAGTTTATATTTTTCTGTCACACAAAAAAACTCTTTTATAAAAATATATTAGCTAACATTAGGGCCATTTGGGATTTCGTAAATAAAAGAAATGCCAGGATAGTAAAGCCAAGTTACACGGATAAGTACAAATGGATAAAATTTCATAGTTGAATTGTAAATTTAGTTTGGACACGAGGTGGTTTTTCAACCACAGTTCAAATTTTATTTTAGCCATATCTTTATTCACAGTGGTAAAATTAAAAAAACTGGACATTTATTAACAGGTTTTCGTGTTGTGGTTTGAATAAAAAATTATATTTTTAAAACTCCGTTAAAACATTGTTGTGATTTAACCAACCCTAGTTTGAAGTTCCAGTAAGCTGACTTTCAAAGTATGAGCCTTGACAGGGTTGATACATACACTTGGTTTACCCAGAAAGGTAACAGGCTTAACTTGCATGGTTCAACTATGGTGTAGTCTAGAAAAGAAACACAGCATAGCCAAAGCGAAAGGGGGGAAGGGGTATGAGGTTCAAACCCCCCACATATCCCCGACAGTCCCCGAAGTTGTTAATGTTGATAGAAAAAGAATGTTTAAATAAGTTAGTTTACAAAACTCTTTATCTTAATTTTATTCTGCAATACTATCTTTAGAGATAGTAGTTTATCATCTAAAAACATCCAATTTTCAAAATTTATTGGCGGAAGACCACTTAAAATAGTTTCTAAAGGTATCTTAATTTTCAAAGAATTCCAGGCGAGAATCATTCCAGATAAATTCTAAGGGAGCCCAATTTTCAAACATAGACTGCGGGGAAGAAAAGTTATTAAAAAACTCTTTGTTATTTCGCCCCCTCCCCTTTCCTCTTTCACACAAATAAGGTTCTGCCACCACTTTTCAAAACAATTTTCTTATTTTTCAGAAGTCTAAACATCATGTTATAAACTTAAAATTTTAAACCTCCCCAAAATTAAACTCTTCTTACGCCCATGGGACAGAGTGTAGTCTGACGAGGTAAAACTACTACTATTCGGGGTAAACTGAGTGCACTTGTAAACAAGAACATTCTCTAAAAGTAAAGAAATTGGGTGTGACGTGAAAAGTTAAGGGTAAGTCAGAGAAATTATAAAATATCATTGAAATTTTCAATTTTTTTAAGCATTAATTTGTGAAATATAAAGTAGGCTAGAGAATATCACTAGATGTAAACTATTAGTTTTATCCCTATTTAGTGTGATTTATTGATGATATTCATGGCAAGAATTTAAAGGAAGGAAATGAAAATTATTAGATTTTGTATGTATCATTTTTTATAAAACACCTTCCTGTGAAAGTACACATTCTTTGGTATAGAAAACCTGGGGAATTAAAGGACTTTTAAAGCGTATGCTTTGTCAGATCTGTTTTAATGTATGTAAAAAAAAAATTCAACTGTATTAGCAGAAATCAGCTGGCGTTAAAATTTTATCAGTCATTACCCTTGATAATATATTTTAAAGTGAAAGCACACCAGAATATAGGGCCAATGTGTAATCATAAGACTTAAGTTACAAATGGTATATAGGATTATTATTAACGACCTTAGTGTCTGATAGTTACAAAAGCTACTAAAACTACATTCATATATTCATATAGGAAGCCATATGATCATCTAATTTTCTATATAATATGGTGGATGAATAGTAGTACATTAAGGGCATTGTATGACGTTTGTAAAACATTATTATAACTTATTTATTTCAAAGTTATAAAAAGTGTGGGTGGGTAAATAATATGATCGTTTCTCATTCTCTGTCGAGAGACCAAAAATACATTTAAAATGTGATAGTAACAAAAGTATTGTAATATCACCTATCAACATTTGTGTTTTTCCTCAAAACTGTCAAACGAACATTATATCTGTATTTGAGAGCTGTGTCCTATATTAAATACTATAGGAAGACATTTTGATACTTAAATGTTTTCCTCCCAGGTGTTGTATGCCCTCCACTCACATTCTCCCTAATATGTAGGCCTAATAAGTTGTGGATAGCCCTGGCAGACAGTAAGACCCACGGCACGTCCACACATGTAAAACAAAAAAAGAAAATATTTATTTAGTTGTGTGCACTAAACTCTACGATTATTTTTAAAACTCCTCTCGACCAAAGTTCCCTTCTAAACTGTCACACTATACACACTAACAAAGAAAGAAATACAAAAATGTACTACACGTGAAAAATAAACCACCTTCAAATAGGTTCAAAAATAATCCAGGGCCTAAAGTTTTACTGGGTCAGGACCTCTGGAGTTGAGCCCTCCTCCCCCAACACACACTTTCAAAGATCTTCTAGAGCCCCTGTGTGCGCATGCGCGGGTTCAGAAAAACGAACCGTAACCGAAGTTACCTCATGTCAGATCTCAATTTTACAGACCATATTTGCCAGGCGGGCGAATATGGAAGGGAATTTAAAAATTCTATCAAAGGACAAAATCATCATAAAAGAGGTATAGTAACATACTTACATTTAAACATACCTTTGTTTTGCACTACTTCTAACTAGTCGTCGGGATAGTCTCATATAATTACACCAATGAGATAAGAATGAAAAAGGTAACATTTAGAGTAAATGTACCAGCATACGCGTTGACGGAGACTAGAAAATCATTTAGGAGCAAACATCCTCAGTACATCCGACTGGGATTTCAACCCAAACTTACTGGTCACAGGTAATACAGTATATTGTGATAGTGACGCCCTAGACCGTTCTGCCACCGATGCGCGTGTAAGAGGATTACAATAATGTTTCAGTATTTAACTGTTCTGTTTTCATATGTATTTCTCTGAACAAGTTTACCGACTGTTGTCAGCTCCAGGAGCTGGTCATACACACCCAGCGGATGGATTTGTTTCAGTCAGCCCAGTGACAGCTGATAGTCACAGCAAGTGCAGCTGTATGGTCGAAATAGTTTTTATGACACGATTTCTGCACGGTTTGTTTCGACTCGCTTCCAGTGAATAACTGCCGTTTGATTTGTTAGGTCTTAGATGGAACTATGCATATGGTAGAGCGAGGCTATTTGGGCCATTTTAACTATAATTGATTCCAAAATATGATTTAGAGAAATATGTAACCAATATATATATATATATATATACACGTTCAATAATAGCTTATTAATTATATTAAGTGAAAATGTATCTGAAGAATGCATATGTATAAAATACTTTACAAAATTTCATATAAAGTTCAACTAACGTTTTTTGAAAAATTAATTAATGAATAATTAAATGTCTTTCAAAATAGTAAAGTAAAATTAGTATATATAACATGCATACAAAATGTTCAGGTGCGTTTTCCAGAGTTGAGCTACTACTTTCGAAACATAATCCTCATTAATCCATAATTTGCAGTTATGGCAGTGAATTCAATCTATAAAGATATGAAAGTAAAGGGGAGGGGGGGGAATCCCAGTACTTATGAGCTACCTTATCTAAATAAATAATCTCCAGATAGGTGTTGGGGGTAGATACAACATTATTATTATTACTATCCAGAGCTGCGAGATCCTGCGTTCAAAATCTTCCCCATAAAACTGTAAAATTAATTTCACGTTCATGCTGCTAGCATTTTTTGATCATCTTAGGCGTTAGTTTTTTTAGTCAATTATGATTGTTTTTTTGTGCAGCTTTTACAGTATTCGTAATACTTAAAAAAATACTTAAGTTCTTAGCCCACCCCCTTCCCGAATTAGTCTAATCTACTTTCCCTGTCCATGGTTTAAATTAACACTAATGGCTTGTTTTCCTTATGAAAAATGAACATGTCAGAATAGTATATTACAGAAAAATTAAGAAACATTGTTCTACTCAATTGTTATTTTCTTTAAGATCACAAAAAGTATATATTTTGTTAGAAAGGAGATAAAAAATCTAAGGTGCTATTGATTAAATTAATAAATTCCTTGATTATTAAACTTATTCTATAAACTGTAATTGGGAAGTAAAATAGTGTAACGTTTATATTGACATCCTACTGGTAAAAGGTACTATTTTTTAAAAGTCATCAATAACATATACAATTTTAGTTTTCATATCCATGCCCTGCTCAATAGATGGGAACATCAGAGAATTAAGTCTTTCTTGCTCTATTGTCTAACGCAGCTTTGACTTTACAATTGTAATTTTTGAGAAACTTCTCCCGCTCGAGCATCTCGTAACTGGGAGGACTTATTTTTCTAAAGGATACAATAACGTTTTCATAAGTTTTCCCTTGCAGAACTGTGACAACCACTTCAGCCAATCATGTGCATAGGTAGGGGAGAAGTTTGTGTCCTCTTAGTTCACAGCAGCCTCACTTCATTTCACTATACAGAAATATTTAAATCGAAGTTTTTACTCAAATGTGCCTCTTTTATTCATTCATTAAGTTTAATTTGAATGATTTTCCCTACATTGCTGATTACCTGTTTGGTCTCTTGGGAAACCTTAAGTTCAAGCCTTGTAAAAGAGTATAAAACAGAATAGTAAGTGAAAACCTTGATTTTGTCTTTATTAGTATTGTCAGAAGCAGCCGTATCAAGAGTTTCATTCAAAAATACAGACACATTCCTCTTTCTTGTTTTCGGTATCGAAATATGGTCTTTCTTGCTGAAGCCCTCAGCTTTAGCATACATTATTCAAAATATTAGTTCATCGTGTATCATTTAAACTTAAGCTTCAGACAGGATCTGTGCCTAATCTATGGCCTCACACAGATCCATGGTCGATTGAAGGCTTTTGCTGCTCTTAAGTAGCATCTGAAGGATCGGTTCCATTATTTCTAATCTTACATTCAAGATAAACGATTGCATTTGTAGTAATATGCCTTTGCCTGTGACTCTCAATTTAATGCCAGCTGTATCTTCAATAGTAACTTATTTTTTCATTTCTTCAATAGCTGCCACTAACAGTTCCCGAACAGCATGAACAGCCTCAGCGTGGCATGTCCACCCTATATCAACTCCTCAAACGCACTGTGTCGTTCTGGGCTGCTTTCAATAAAATTATAAATAAGCGGGATGATTATAAAAAATAAAGGGGTTATTTTTGTGTGATGCACAAGCACTGACTAGGTCAATATTCAGACTCTGCATAGCAATGTACACTCCGTCGAGATTGAAAGGTAGCAACTTATAATTCACTGAGCCCGCGAGGTATGATATACCTCCACACATGACTGCAGAATAGTTTGCCTAGCTACGCCCAACGCCTAAGTTAGAGAGAGAAGACCTTAAGTCGTTAATTATTTCTTGACTGTTGGTAAGGAGTGATGGGGGAGGGGTTATGTCTTTTAGCGATGCCCGAATGGTTTGATTTAATAAATTAATTTTATTGTTAAGATAATGATAAAATCAATAACTAATATTTACATACTAAGTTAATTAATTATGTTTGCTCTCATTAACATACGGGCTGGTAATTGTTTTAGCTATTAAAAGTTTAACCACGTCAAACGTTATTTGGGCACTGTTGCCCACATTGAATGGTTTTACATGGTAACATAAAGCAAGTCTCCCCTTTTCCAGAATCTTCATTACTGTTTATAGCCAATTATAAATTTATTAATGATTAATTATTATATTCCACACATGTAACTTAAGTAATAGATTAAATCTAAAGGATTTCTACTCTATTTGTAAGAAGCTGAGTTTTAAAAAACTCTTTAATAATTAATACTTTGACTAAGAAAAGGTGTGGTTTATTAAATAAAACCATTTGGGCATCGCTAAAAGACATAACTCCTACCCCATCACTCCTTCCCAACAGTCAAGAAATAATTTAACGACTTAAGGCCTTCTCTAACTTAGGTGTTGGGCGTAGCTAGGAAAACTATTCTGCAGATGTGTGGAGGTATATTATACCTTACGGGCTCAGTGAATTATAAGTTGCTACCTTTCAATCTCGATGGAGTGTACATAGTGGAGCCATTCATCTCCTTTACATCTTGCCTGTACTCCTGTTCCATCACCCGCCTTAGTGGAAGCTCCATCAAAGTACACAGTTACTACATTTTCCCACCTAACACCATATTTTCAATGATTCTTTTGATTTCATTAAATATATACTTTGCATTTGTTTTTTGCAGCCGTTCTAAGACATTAAATTGAATTAAATTACCATGATTCGCCCTTCCTGTCTAGAGTCTGGTTGAACAATGCTCTCACGCGACATGTAGACTTACTACATACTCACGTGATGCGATGCATATATCTACATATTTAATTCTCGGTGACCGGAAAAAAAAGCGCAAACGATAAAAGCACACATGAAAATTCCGCACATAAAAAAACCCCACGGTCATAAATACAGGAAAAAGCTCACACGGAAAAATGCCTACAAGGAAAAATGCCCACACGGAAAAATGCACACAAGGGTAAATGCCCGCACGAAAAATGCTAACATGAAAAAATGCTCACACCAAAAATATTATAAATCAAGGTTAATTTTTAATGGAATGCAAGTTTGATTGGGGTTTTGCATTACTAACTTTTTAGTTTCCACTTTTGAAGTGCGCGTTTGATTTATTCTTGTGCATTCATAGAGTTTGCATTCACTTTTTTGGGTCTTTTGGTTAATTTAAAGTATTAAAAAAATAATTTAAGTGTAATTTTATGGATAATGATTTGACACATTTTAGATCATCAAAATCCTGGCCCTGGTACAACATAACTACTGTTTACAACAAGTGCTTAGGGTTTAAATAAAATACAAAAATATAATAAAATAGAGTTATAATGGTTATTATACATTTAAGTTAGATTTACATGCTGGTGTTGTTTAAAAAGTAGGCTACATCTTACATAAAATAAAGACTATTACTCTAAAAATTATAAACTGGAAGTCGACATTTTAATACGAAGTGTTGACCCTTGGGGACCAATATCAATATTTTTACTTTCTCGCTACCTTCCTTAAGGTAGAGCAAAGTTGTTTTCGCAATGCCGTCTGTCTGTCAATTTGTCTGTCAATTTGTACCTCGGGCTAGAGCCTGAACTATTTTACCGATTGGGCTAAGACTCGGTATCTAGGGTTTTCATCAGTGGCGTATTCTCTTGGTATGATAGTCCTGCGCCGCATACCCATAATCATATGGACTAGTTTTTTGTTTAATTCAATGCTGTGTGTGAGCTATGTAAACACTAATGTTTAAATTGTTAATAAATATAATTGTTATGAATTATTAATTTAAAACTAATATTGGTTCATATTCAAAGAATACTGTGTTTTAAATCATTCTTCTTCCAAAAGGTTCTACTCAGCACAATAGGAAACCCAGGGCTTGCTGCTTGAAAACCGCAAGGCAAGCTAGGGAGGCTCTAATGAACTTGCCAAATATCTAGGGGGTTGCAACACATTCCTTTCCGCTGGCCCATAAGTAATTGGCCGATGAGCTCGGGTTTTTACACCCCAGGTCATGCTGTTCTTGTGAAGCAAGTTAAGCATTGTGCCAACTATTGAAAAAAGATTTAAGTTCACGATGTTTATTTATTAATCTAATTTAGTATAGTTTAAGTAAAAATACATACAATATATATAATTGTAAAATAATATCTACTATACGTAACAAGCTTTAAATTATACACTAAATAAATACATTGATATATGTTTAGGTATTCTAGTCACATGTATTATCATGGCTTTGGCAAACACATCTAATCACTCTTTCAAATTTAGACATTTCAGCACTTATAGAGTGGTGAAGGAGCGGGTGACGAGGCTATTTTAATCGTAGTTGATGGAAATTCTTGTTTTTCTTTAGTAGAAAGGATAGTTGAGTTGTAATAGTGTTCTTTTAGTTGTTTTTTTACATTAACGACTTATTAGCCATTGTGATTTTATATAACTATACATCAAAGAATCCCAAAAGTCAGGAGTGTAATTTCACCATTTCCAGATGATTTAAAAGATAACGGTAAAATAAATTAAATTTTCTTATAATTTTCTTAATCAGTGGTGGACCAAGCCATTTACTTTGGGGGGGAGGCATTCAATCAAGGCTGTAGCAAGAATGCAATTGATGAAGAGAGCGGGTTTGGGGTTGCACAGCCTCCTCAGCCCTGAAGGCCGAGAATATTTATGAATATTAAATGCTTTTATAAATTATATGGAGTAGTTTTATAGTAATTATGAGATTTAAATAATACAAATGGTATCGAAGCTATTATTTGTATGTTTTTTTGTTTATTAATTTTGTGTGTAACGGTAAACATTTTGAATATTAGGCTTAAGTCTGAAGCCTGGTCTTAAAATGTAGCATACACATTAGACTCATCTTCAATGCTAAATCTTTTAGTTATGCTTAATATTATTTAAATTTATATTAACATTATTTGTAGTGTTGGGGAAAGAGGGGGGAGTGGTCAAATACCTTGTTTGCCCCTCTACCCCTTGGGTGCACCACTGCTTACAGCAAAAGATATGTCTACATATCTTAGCAATAAACCAATGACGTAACGATCGAGTATTAATAGTCCCAGATAATCTACCCCATGTTAGTCAGAGTTTACGCATCTAAATAGCTTCTGGAGCATAAGTTATCAAGTTGGGAGACTCGTTGTTTCCATGCAGCATTGTGTGAGATAAGTTGGCTTTAAGAAATAGTTTTAATTGCAACGTGAGATGGATAATCCACCTGATTCTCTCTTAGCAAGATCTGATAGACGCTTGATCGATCTATCACTTCATTTTACTCTTATTATAATTTTTTGCTTTGAGTATTGCTAATTGTGTGCTTTAAATTACACTAGGCTAATTATATAGGCTCTGTCTCTCTTATGCATTCAGAAATGTGCCTAGTGATCTAGTAGGCATAGGTTCTGGCTATGGACCCAGAGGTCCCGGTTTTGATTCCCGGCGCGTCCAGATTATCTGGGAAGCAGTGGGTCTGGAACGGGTTAGATTCAGCCTAGGCTGGATAAATAAGGATCTACTGGAATAAAGTAGTAGTGGCTCTGGTATAGAAACCGAGTTTAATGGCTGGAGGCGTCGTTGTGCTGACCACATGACAACCTCTATCCGCAAGAGTTGGCACTAATTCGCCAAACAGTTTGGTAGTCAATCGGTAGGTATAGCCTGAATGCGGGCTGACACCATGGAGATACTTTTATTACATTTTGAGTGGATGGTAATCATCGTTATGGATAAATAAAAGAAGAGAGAATATGGGAGTAGGGTGGGGCGAGGGGCTCAAAATTTCCTAAGATAGCATACGGCAAAGGGGAAATAATAAATGTTCGAGAACCACTGTTCTATAGGGACACATCTTCAAATACATCCCTTGAAATAATCCCGTGACGTTCTTGAGCAACGGTGGTTGAGGTTCCTCGGCCCCCAAATCTGTTTTGTGACCTTTAGAGTACAGCATACCTATTAATTTTTTCAGAATACGCCACTGGTTTTCATACGGTTACCCTGAGGAAATTTTGGAATTGGATATCCAACCCTAAAATTAAGGGTAGTTTCCTTAAGGGCGGAAAGAGAAAACAATTGATTTTATCACAATTGGCTTTAACGATTTTGATTACATTTTATTTCTAAACTTTGATCAATATTACAAACTAAATGAACAGCCCCAATTTTTCGTAAAAATTACTTTAAAAATTTCTGTCTGATGCGTAAATTCTAATTGAGAAAATTCAATTTTCTCAGAATCTGTTAAAATGATTGTAGCCCTGTTACAAAAAGAAAACAACAAGCTCAATCAAATGGGAGAACACTCACCCTCTGCCCTGTTGAACTTAAACACCGGACCACATGTGTCGCGACATTATCTCCCTAGAACTCAATCCCATGGACTAAATGGAGATATGATCAAATGGTCTGCTCATGAAGGAAGCCCCGCCCAGAAACAAACGAGTGACGGCAACTCCACGAGTTTATTCTTCGTTTACACCGCCCGGATGGTTCCAGGACTTTCTACGAGTTCCTAAAGTCACCGTAATCCTTCCTAATCGTTTTTTGTCTCCCTTCTTCCACTCCATTTTCCCCTCCCTTTTTCCCTCTCTCTGGGGGCATGTCATGTATTCGCGCCGGCTATATATTGGGATGTTTCTTTTGTGTGAGCACTCATTGTATCACTGGCTTACTAGGTTAGAGCGGCAAATTAAACTTAGACTTAATTATATTCTTTAAAACTCTCTTTCAGTTATACTATGTGAAACCTTTCAAAATGATTATTTTCGAACTTATTAATTTAAATTTCTATGGTTTTTTTGGTATCAGCGTGGTTAAGGTAAACTCTTTACTGAATGTCTTAATCACTTTATCGAGAAAACAAAACCAACAGCAGAAGATCATGTCTTACAGATTCTTGATGGGCACAACAGCCACACTAAGAACATTAATTTTGTAGATATTGCCCGCAAAAATCATTTAACAATTTTAAGTCTTCTTTCACACACGACCCACCGTATGCAACCATTATACAAAACCTTTATGGGGCCATTGAAACATTATTACAGTGAAAATATTAGACAGTGGATGCTACATTCTAACACCAGACCTCTCGGGCCATACGACATAGCACAACATTTGGGCAGTGCATATATGAAGTGTCAAGCTGGATAAATAGCCTTAAATGGGTTCAAGGCTATCGGAATCTATCCTTGTAACCGACAGATGTTCGACAACACATATTTTGTTGCTTCAGAAGTTGATATGGAAGTGGTTGATCTACAAAGCGTTGAAGAAAACAAGGGCAGGAATGTTACATAAAAGGTACAATCACTGACTCAGGACGTTAACTCCACTATGCCCTCTGTCGCCAAATCTAATGAATGAGATCGAGATGATACACCATGTGCAAAGGACTGGGAAGAAGCCGGCCCCTCGGGATATTCCTTAGTGAAGAAGTATAATCTTGTATCATCAAAATATATTTGGCTATTTCCACAACCTAAAATAAAGATGACAAAGGACCAAAGTTAATGAAGGCTGCAAAAATAACATCATCCCCCTATAAACTTGCATTAGAAGAGTCTGAGAAGAAAAAGGCAGAAACACAAGGGAAAAAGAAGATAAGAAACAGAAATTTGTTAGGGGAAATGAACCGCCATCAGTGAAACAACAAGACCAAAGGAAAAATAAGTTGAAGAAATATATACAAAGAAAGCTAATTTTCCTAGCTGAAGAATCGGATGAAGAGTTCAATATTGGTTCAGACGAGTGTCTTCCAAAAATTGAAATAGGCGTTCCTCGTCCTGATAGTGATGATGCCGTTTGTATTTTCTGTGAAGGAGTTTTTTCATCAGACAGAAGGGGTATATTGTGGATACAGTGTATGGATTATGGGCTCACAATGAATGTGCTGTGCTGGATGTGAGACATTTACACACATTTGTGATTTTTGCAAGTCAATATGGACACTTAACTTTTAACTTCAACTTACACTTTTAAATTTGTACTATCAATGTACATTTAAATATATAACAAAATGGTGTTCAAATAAAAATGTGAATCTTTTATTTTTAGTGAATTTCTGTTCCTAAGCTAAGGGCTCATATTACCAGCACAAATTTTATTATTGACCAAGTGTAGTAATATTTTGAAAAATATTTTCCATATTAATGTTTTTATAAAAATATCCCTAATTCCATTGGCATTATGTTAAGAACACTCCGAAGTGTTTTCTGATATTTTCAGATCAATTTAAGAACGTCTGCGATAGTTATGATGAAAAAACAAAGTGGAGACCCATATATCCACCCTCTCTTTTATCAAGGAGAAACCACATTCCTCCCTAGCCTAACCTAACCCTTCCTAGTACGCAACAATCATGCAGAATGATAATAAACTACTTACAAGAGTGTAAACACCTAATCACTGTCGGATAAAAGTTCATTCCCACTGAGACTGGAGTCAGACTCTTGCCTATCTTCCTTGGTGCTGTCACTGCCATCTCCAGTATTTATAACCGTACAGACTCTTGCCTATCTTCCTCGGTGCTGTCATTGCCATCTCCAGTATTTATAACCATACAGACTCTTGCCTATCTTCCTCGGTGCTGTCATTGCCATCTCCAGTATTTATAACCATACGGTCGACAACACTATCCTCTAAGCCATCCAATGCCCATAGCCTATCCTCCTCAATTACATGTTAAATCCAAGCTCACCACTTTTCAGGCGTGACCTCTAAACGTCCGATGTCAACCAAACCACACAATTCTCGCAACTTAAAAGTTTAGTTATGTCTTGCCACGTATCCCTTTACTTGGCTCCACACCATTTCAGTAGAATTTAGATTAGAGTGGTAAGGTGGAAGTCTTGCAGCCGCGTGGCCAGTTTTTTGGCAAAATCGTCAATAACATAATTTTTATAGCATGATTTTAAAGTTTTAACAACATTTAATAGTTCGACTTTCACACCATTTTCATTGAAAATGATGGTTTGGGATTTTGGCCAATTGATAATATTGATTTTAAGCCAAGATTGTGAAGGCACGTGATCACATTTAACACTGTGGTAAATCGCTTTGTCCAAACGATTGTACTACCTGGTTATAAATTAGATAGAATTTCTTTGAACTTCATTTGAAACACTTCACCATTCATTTCTTCATGATAGTCAACCGTTTGTTTGGATTAGAAAATAAGGCCATTGTCCAAAAAACCACGGTCACTTTGCAATTTTGTATTTTTCAGGCCGGAAGACAAACCAGACCAAAAAAAATAGGGTGTGGCTGTGTCATGGACACGGCCGTGTGTTGTACGTGAATATGTTTATGTAACGGGCTATATATTTTNTTTTTAAATAAAATATTTTTATTTATGTATTTAGGATAAAAGCAAGGAAACAAATAATTATTGTGTTACAATATAACTTTATTAATTATAGGTCTGTGATACGAAAAGTACGACACAAATGGCATAAAAGATACATCGAGATTTCTGGTATTCTAACACCTTATTATATTCACTGTCACTACTTTAAACTAATGTTTTATATACAATCGATAGATTTTTGATAATATATTTTTATTCTAACACCTTATTATATTCACTGTCACTACTTTAAACTAATGATTTATATACAATCGATAGATTTTGACGAAAACTGACGATTAAAACTCAAACGAACATCGTAGCTTCTCCGAGTCAAAAGTTATACTAATTGCAAATCTCGATGCGCAAGAAAATAACCTCAAAATGGCGGCGCTTCCTCCTCCACCGCGCGCGATGCGTCACTGTTCTCGCGTATTGTAATGCATTCTTTGATCCTTTAGCTATCCAGTGGTATAATTTAATTTTGAATGTAGAGGATAGATTCGAAACTACAACGCCAAACTGTATCCCCCGATTTTGTTATCATTAGGTTTTTTGGATTGCCCCCGTATGGTAGCAAATTTAAAGACGTATTCATGTCAAAAGCCTGTTTCTTAGTTTTAACAGTGGTCATCCCAAACTTTAAATGGGACATACCTAACCCAAATTACATCTAAATATTTTTTCTTCCTTTCTGCCTGTGATTACGAAAAGCCCTTAATTAACGTATTCTTCATAAGGAAATATCGTCTCTATCAATAATTATATTTTTGCGATTCCTTAAAAAATAAATTAAAACCAATACTTTTATATAGCTTGAAAAAACTTGTGTTTTCTAAATTAGATAGGTCAGGGTCACTATTGCCGAGTTCAAACACTTTTTTCAATGCTGGAGGTTCATTTTTAAAAAAGGGGGAAGGGGGAGTGTACTTTTGAACGAATAATGGACTTTATGAAATCGTCGACTTTGCCTAATACAGGGGTTTCACTTTTTCTTTTTTTTCCCCAGAAAACCAGAACATAGACTTCCACGTGGCTGTTTTTACATCAGATCTCGGCCTAGGATGAATCAATAACTTTTGAGAGTGAATCTTCATTAAAAAAAATGCCAACACAACTCTTGCGGTCATTACAGCACAACTTCCTTTACCGTTACTGAAGTCACTGGTATTAAACATTTTTAATTCGCTTACAACCTGATCTAATTTGTATTAAACTTTGTACCCCCAAAGATCTTGGTGAATAATGCAAGTTATAGTATTAATTACATCTAAAATAAAATAAATTACATCCAAATGTATTAAATGATGAGTTATACATGATAAATGTATGTGTGTATTTACATACTTTTGTAAATATATATACAACATGTTACGTACCCCCTAAGATGCCTCGCGTACTCCAGGTTGCTTAGGCTACCAGACTACCACTCTTACCTCCCGTGACAATGCACACGCTACCACAATTCGTTGTAATAACTTCTACTATAGAAGTGGGACCCGGAATTAAGCAAACGCACAAGGTAGGATTTGGTGAAAAGGTGTTTTCACAGCTGCGCCAAACGTCCTATGACCAGCCTGGTCCAAACGACGCTTGTATTTCAGCAGGGATAGTCCTTTATTGCGCCAAACGTTCTATGACACGACGCGTGTATTTCAGCTGGGATAGTTCTTTATTGCGCCAAACGTCCTGTGATCAGCCTGGTCCAAACGACGCGTGTATTTCAGCTGGGATAGTCCTCTATTGCGCCAAACGTTCTATGACACGACGCGTGTATTTCAGCTGGGATAGTTCTTTATTGCGCCAAACGTCCTATGATCAGCCTGGTCCAAACGACACTTGTATTTCAGCTGGGGTAGTCTTTTATTGCGCCAAACGTCCTGTGATAGTCTGGTCCAAACGACCAACACCGTTATAAAAAATGCTGTTAATATCCTTAAACGATTTACAAATAATCTTGTTCCGAGACTTAAACGTTTAATATGAGACGCGACAAGATATTTACTATTTATGTAACAACCTGCTTCGATGGTCGCTTGGTTCGGGGCGTCACTCTCACAATATATTTTATTGGCGATTATGAGAAGACCGCTGTTCGAATACTGATCAGGTGTACTGATGATGTTTTTCTAAACGGCCTACCTACTCGCCCTACACATAAAAGCGCTTACACTTCCTCTAGATTGTATCTTCCTCATCAATAATCCATTGGTATAAGTATTCGGATACCTCGGACGCTTAGTAAAATACGGCGCAAATAAAAAACAAACAACAGTATTAACACATCTACATTACAGAAAATACCTGCTCAGCACCACCTCGAGTCGGACCAGGAGGTCCTCTAGATTCGTAACCTATCACTTTGACCACTTAGCTATAGAGACTTAAACAGAAGCTTATTCAAGGTCGAGTGGCCAATCTTTTTAATTAGTCATTTTTAGACACATGAGGGGGAAAAAATGGCCCCTGGCTCGATTTAGTTTGACATTTGACGTTATTTAAAAATAATAGATTTTTTAAATATAGGTCAGGACATTGGTTGCATTTTTACCAACGGAAGGTGAGTAATGATAATTTATAAGGTGAAGCTTTAATCCTGACCACGTCCACTATGTTTTTTGTCATTAGTGGTTCCCATATTATTGCCAGGTAATTGCGGGTGCTATTCCTTCAAATTCGCCCTCATCCCTGCACACTGCAGATAGCTCGAAAGGATAAAAGACGCGTAACATTAATACCACATGGTGAGAATTTTAAATAAACAAAAGTAATGATTATGAAGTCAACTGGTGACGAGGGCTGGTGCAGTTCCTCTTAAGGTCATTTGGCCATCAACATTATATTGCACAATTTTAACAAGTGTATCATGAGCTATAAAATATATTGATTCAATGATTTCAAACCATTACAGTTAACTAGCTATTAGGGGTCAAACTTACTATGTTATGCTTTTTCCATAGTTAATGTATGTTAATAATATTTATAATGATATCATAGACATTTTAATGGAATATCAATACTACTAATATTACTAATAATTAATAATATTTCATTCTGTACACTTCACATGCATGAGTGGCTTTACTCAATTTTAGCCTCCTACATTAATTACTCAAACTCAACATTGGTTCCCGAACAGCATAAAACAAGTTTGACTCGTGAACTATGATGGTTTTTAAATAATTTAATCACTATTGCTATCTTATAATTGTACACTTGTTAAAATAGTGCAGTAAAATGTTAATGGTCGAATGACCTTAAGCGCGTCATTCTTGCTACGTTATAACAAGCTGAATATGCCGAGTGTCTGTTGTAGCCATATTGCTGCTGGCCACCGCGCCAACAGTACCAACACAGCAGTATCAAATGTCTCTGTGTTTACATCCGGCCCGTGCCAACTATTTAACACTAAGTTTCTTTATTTACGAACCACTCCGCGTTTTTTGGAAAGAGGAGGGGAATTTAAGAGAGAGAGATAGCTTTCGAACATCATTACATGACTGCGGGGCATTTATATTTCTAAAAACTGAGACAGATTTAGTTTATTTTACTTTCTAGATAGGTAAATAGAATGAACGAATACACCACTAGAAATTATTTCAGAGATGCCAACATAGGATTTTCCGTAGTTTTTATTGATCTTGAATATGGACTACAGATATTTATATTTTATAAGGCTATTTTTATAATCTTGCAAATGACGTGATTTGAAAATATCCCAAAATAACTTTGATGGAAATCATCTTCATGTTCATGTTGAGTCAAATTTAAACATTGTTCAATTAAACAAACATGGATAGAGAGACCACTTGTCCATGAGGCGAGATTCACAGCCTTCTATTTTGAATCGTCATTTATTTATCTTAATAGCACAAGCAGCCATTTTGAAGTGGAGCTTTTTATGTGGATATCAATTTCCTGGGTGTTTTTCTTGTGCTGTGACTAGATTATGTGGGACATTTTAAAACACAAATAATATTGTTGACGCTTTAATCAATGCTGTGTAAGAGATCTTTTACTATAGCAGGTCAATTTTTGCGTGCGTTTATATTTTATCCAAAGCTAAAAAAATCATACCAATCAAAACAATTTAAATGAAAGCTAATTATTAAAATGAAAACTGTATTTTAAGATTTTTCCTTTTTTCAAGATATTTAACGTGCACTCTCTGAACCGACTGATTATATCAGTACACGAGAATTTCTATGAGCGAGAACAAAAGGGTTTACCAATTTTGACGGTAAAGGTATAACATAACTGCCAGAGTTATTTTACATGACACAATACATGGGCTTTACTTCCCCTCCGAAGGAAGTTATGCTACGGATTTTTATCACTTAGTAAAAATTTGTTTACCTTGGCTGGGTTCGAATCCACGAACTTCAGGTCTTGAGGCGAGCACTTTACCCCAAGAGCACCGAGGTCGACAATATCGATGGTAATAGCTTTCCAAACAATTTGTGAAAAAACACGTCAAGTGTCCCCAGCTGGGATTTTAACCCGTGCCACCCAATCTGTTTGTTTAGTTTCTATCAGTTATATCGTATAGCCAATAACACTTGTGGGAGACTATTAATTTTGTCTCAATGATTCATTTCTCCCTCCCTACTATTTCTACCACACACGGATTACAAACCATAATAATTCTTTTTTTTTTCTAAAGCCTGCATTACAAGCAACGACTTCCCCATGGGCTTCTTGAGATGGTCTTCATGTGGGGAAGTCGGTGCGTGTAATGCAACAAAACCATTTGAGGAAGACCATATCGACTTCCCCATGAGCTTCTTGAGATGGTCTTCCTGTGGGGAAGTCGGTGCGTGTAATGCAGCAAAACCATTTGAGGAAGACCATATTGACTTCCCCACGAGCTTCTTGAGATGGTCTTCCTGTGGGGAGGTCGGTGCGTGTAATGCATCAAAACCATTTGGGGAAGATCATATCGGCTTCCCCATGAGCTTCTTGAGATGGTCTTCATGTGAGGAAGTCGGTGCGTGTAGTGCAGCAAAACCATTTGGTGGAGACCATATCAACTTCCCTATGAATATCCGAATGGTTGTATATTTTCAATACACTCATGGGGAAGTTTATGCGTCTAATATCAGCTAATTCTATTGCGCATGCGCCAGTCCCCAGTCTCGGGTGTTTTCGCGCAGGCTCCTGTCAGTGTCTATAACTGCAGCTATTGTGTTCTTGTTGCTAAGTAAACAGGCAGTAAGACTCTACCCACCAATAAACCTACTCTTGGACCAAAATGATGGGGAAGTTGCTACTTGTAAAATGTGGAGACTTACTGCCTGGCTAGTTAGCAACAAGATATCTGAAATTAAGGAAGAAAAATCACTGTTGGGCTTATAATGGTGTGTACACAATTTTAAATCTACGTGTTGATTAATTAAATTATCCGGCGCCTTTTCTTTAAGGTTACTATATAAATTGTCCTTAATGTCAAAGGTGTCTTTGAATTTAGTGACAACTTTTTCTGTTCATTTAAAAAGTCTGTCATCTAATACCGCTATGCTCATGACAAATATTCAACAACTGTTGAGGCTACCACGGGAAGAAAATTAAACTCTTTGTTTCTACTGGAGCAATATTGGATTTATTTTGACCAAAAAAGTTTTGCTATAAAAACAACAGAAACACTGACCTTTTCTCGCGTTTCCTACATCCTCAATTGAGGTTTGGTATTTCTGTAGTAAGAAGTGTGTGAATGCTAGACAGAACCTAGTACACACCGACAGTAATCAATCACTCACTCCTAGACTGACCAGTCTTCGTTTAGGTTCGGTCGAGCTAGCAACGTGTTCTCCACTGGCTGACGGACGATTGATTTATGACACGTTGTTAAATGAGGAACAAGCGAGGGAAGATCGGGGTTGTAAATACGCATCGGGTGGCATGTAGACTAAATGTGGTGTGCAATTGACGGGGAGCTCGGTGTTCGAATTCCAGCCTTAAGTCTCAACCACACCAACACGGGAGCGTTAGTGGGGAAATCTCGAGATCGACCGTCACAGGATCGCACAGGAGAGTCCCGATAAGAGTTGGAAAATGTTTGACCAAGCAGCGTCAGTTTGTGGTGTGCTTTGTGTACACCTAGTGATGTGGTCTTGTGTGCGCACATTGTGTGGTATGTTGTGTGCGCACAGTGATGTGGTCTGTGGTGTACGCATAATGATGTGTAATTTCATGAGAATCGGTCAAGCCATTTCGGAGGAGTACGGGAACGAACATTGTGACACGAGAATTTTATATATAAGATATAGTCCATACGGTTGTAGGATGTGGTGTACAAATATAATATATACGATTCTTACAAGAGGAAACAATGTATGCCATTATTTATACTTGAAAGAGGAGAAGGTTTGGCTATGGATTACTTGGAGTCTCACGTAAGATTGTTCAGTATCAACTTATGTATGTTAATCTTTCTATAGTTCATTTTATTATTATTTTATATGATTAACATATTTTCTGTCTACCGGTTTTACTTTAATTTAATTACTTTGCGTTAAAGTGGTATATTTGCTATAGTGTATATTAGCGCGGGACATTGAGCCCAGTTTTCAAAGTGATTGGGCTGACAATGTAGCCTTGATAAACACAATATTAATAATTTTTTATTCTTTAGATTGAAAAATTACACCTGGACACTGGAATCGAACCCAATACCTTTGGCTTAGTACGTCAATGCTCTTACCACTGGGTAATACAAAAGGGTCATGGTCATTAATCACTTTTATTTTAAGGCAGAGTCTGTGATGGACGTGTGGAAATCGTCCACTACAATTAACAAAATTTACTTAATATAATTGCGTTTGACGTAAAAAATCACAGGTAGGCTCACATGGACCACAGTGTGACGTGAACAATCACAGGTAGGCTCACATGGACCACAGTTTGACGTGAACAATCACATGTAGGCTCACATGGACCACAGTATGACGTACAAAATCACAGGTAGGCTCACATGGACCACAGTGTGACGTGAACAATCACATGTAGGCTCACATGGACCACAGTGTGACGTGAACAATCACATGTAGGCTCACATGGACCACAGTGTGACGTGAAAAATCACATGTAGGCTCACATGGACCACAGTGTGACGTGAACAATCACATGTAGGCTCACATGGACAGTAGTGTAAAGTGAGCAATCACATGTAGGCTCACATTGACAACAGTTTGACGTGAACAACTCCAGGTAGGTTCACATGGACAAAATCTTCGCTTCTTCACCAAATGATCATTTCCAGGTGGAGCAACACCATATTAAAGTATTTTAATCTCGTAAATTTAAATACTGTACTTTTATACCACTCAAATCCTAGACAAAGATGACACACCATTTAGTAGCAAATGTTGGGTTAGAGGGGGGTGACGGAGAAGAAGTATTGAGATCTTCTTACAATTTTGGCAGATTACGTCCCATTTGAATTTAAGTACGTAATTTCTGTTCCATCATTATAAGCTCTTCTTCACTTTTCTTTCACTTCAGATTTTCCTTTTCACTTTGACAACTTCATTTTGGAAATAAAAATGACATTACTGGTATCTGTAATCAGCTAATACTAGTATATTTTATTTGTTCTCTAGCTTGCAATGTCTGAACACATATTTTCTTACCTTAATGTGACCATATAGTCTAAGACGTCACTCTTGCAATAGAATATACTTCCGAAATCAGGGTTTGATTCATGGTCGGATGTACTGAGACTTATTTTCTAAATGAGGTTCCACTTTACCTCCACGCAAACGTGGCTACATTTTCTCTAAATTCAACCTTCCTCATCCTTAACAAAATAGTGTAATGAGTACATATGCCTATAATCCGTATGAGTAGTAAGGAGTGATGCAAACACAAATTATACTATCATGTGAGTTGCTACGACACCCGAACAGATTCTGCTCTGTATTTTCCGAGAGCGTGTGAATCCATCTTTATCCATGGTGTGAGACGGGGATCTTAAGCTCTTTGGGCTAGAGAAACATTCCACTAAAGGTCTAAGGTAGTTTTGACTCAGCCCCGTGATCGTCGATCTTCCCTGACCTCAGTTGGCGCCGTCGCTGGAAGGTATTGACACAGACGCCGCGAAGATGGCCTGTCTAATAAAAGTAGTATAATAGACGGGTGACAGACCTGCCGGCGTCTATGCGTCATCCTTGGTCGTGGCGACGTGTCAGCGTCGAGTCAAGAGGGCGCTGGGCGCTTGTGATTAACGACAGTCACGTCACGAGGATTATGGGAGGACTAATGATAAATACTGCACGCACTTGAACGGTTAACACGTCTTCGAGCTATGGTACTCCTCATTCTCATCTCACAAACGGAGTATTTGAACAAATACATTAACAAAATTATTAATCAAAGGTTTTTGAGGTAGATGGACTAAATTTCAAGCTGAGCAAGTCTGGTTTTCCATTGACGGGAAGGGGAGTTTGGGATTAAAAATAAGTCAAATCAATTCCCATAGATGACAAAAACTTATTTTATATTCTTACAACTGTTGACGTGGAACCTATTTGCCAACTTCAACAGTTGAGATACAGATTAATTTTCTTATGAATACATTTAAATTAGATTTAGTATTGTTTTTAAATACACATTGTTTGTACTGAAATAGGACATAGCTAGGTGTTGGATAAATAATGTGAGTGTGTATATATTTAAGTATGACAGAGCTAGGGGTGATATATCTACTTGTGTTTGTGTGTACTGAAGCATGACAGAGCTATGGGTGACATAATTACTTGTGTGTGTGTGTGTGTACTGAAGTATGGCAGAACTAGGTGTGAGATAACTACTTGTGTTTGTGTGTACTGAAGCATGACAGAGCTATGGGTGACATAATTACTTGTGTGTGTGTGTGTACTGAAGTATGGCAGAACTAGGTGTGAGATAACTACTTGTGTTTGTGTGTACTGAAGTTTGATAAATCTAAGTGTGATATAAATAAATTGTGTTTGTGTATACTGTAGTATGACAAAGCTAGCGGGGACACAACTACTTGTGTTTGTGTGTACTAAAGTATGGCAAATCTAGGGGTGAGATAATTGCTGTGGTGTTGTGTATATTGAAGTATGACAGATTCAAGGGTGAGAGAACTACAATTCTTTTGTGTATACTTAAGTATGACAAAGATTTGGATTCCATAACTACTTGTGCTTGTATATACTGAATTATGAAAGAATCAAAGTGACATAACTACTTGTGTTTGTGCATACTTAAGTATGACAGAGCTAGGAGTGACATAACTACTTGTGTTTTTGTATACTAAAGTATGACAGAGCTGGCGTCGACATAACTACTTGTGTTTATGTATACTGAGGTATGAGATAGCTAGGGGTGACAACTATTTGTGTTTATGTATACTGAGGTATGATAGAGCTAGGGATGACAGAACTACCATTGTTTGTGTATACTGAAGTATGACAGGGCTAATGGTGACAAAACTACTTGTGTTTGTTTATACTGAAGTATGACAGAGCTATCGGTGACACAACTACTTGTGTTTGTGTATAGTGAGCTATGACAGAGTTAGGGGTGACATAACTATTTGTGTTTATGTATTCTGTAGTATGACAGAACTATGGCTGACAGAATTACAATTGTTTGTGTATACTGAAAAATGACAGAGCTAGTGGTGACATAACTACTTCTGTTTGTGTATACTGAGATATTACAGAGTTAGGGGTGACATAACTACTTGTGTTTGTGTATACTGAAGTATGTCAGAGTCAGGGGTGACAGAACTACCATTTTTTGTGTATATTGAAATATGACAAAGCCAGGGGCGACAGAACTACAATTGTTTGTGTATATTGAAGTATTACAGAGCCTGAGGTGATTAGGTTATTCATGGGATTGATTTAAATAAAATAAAACAAAACGTACCCTCATTATATTAAATGTGACTTAACTATTGCTTAGAAAAAAAACTCTACCCCACCCACTAAAATATAGAAGCCTCAAAGTTATAGCAGTATGTGTGAAACCCTGGAATTCACTGTTTATTGAATCTATGTGAATTGAAATAAATTGTAAATAAACTTTTCTGACTTTACTACGGGTTTAGAATAGGTGAATACGTTTATTTATATGCCTTATATTTACAAACAAGGTGAGTAGGCCTTTAATAAAATATCTTAGTATGGGCGTCATCTCACAATTCAAAAAGTTGTGAGCATAGAATTCACAGGTATATTTATGAAAATTTTCCCTTATGTAATAATAATTTCATTTTACATTTCCTTTAATAATATTAATAGTAATAATTAATAATATTAATTATTATAGCTACAGCATTTCAATACTGACCACAACAATTATAAATATGCCATCGTGATATGTTCAATTATGATTTGAGCAATTTTAAATTTAAATGTCAACAACACACTTGAAACCTATTCAGTGAATTTCTTTTCACTACTAATTTTAAACAACTTTTGTTTTTGTACATATTGTATATATATGAAATATTCATCAGATCTCCTTGACTATAAGAGGCATAATGAGAATCATTAATCATCCTAAAGGAGCCCCTATACTATCAATAATATTGTCAATACGCCTATCAATAATATTGACGAGGTGCATTGAAAGGGCATATTGACCGTTTAGCAGGGGTTCAAATCGCATTGTCAACTTATTGAAGCATATTGATAGAAGTTTTGATTGAAGCGCATTGACGGGAGTCATATTGATGCGCGCATTGATGTTTAGGAGGTTTAGTTGTCAATATTTCGTCAGTCTCGACTCGGACGTCATACAGGCAAAATGTCTGATGCACCGATTAAAGATGATTCCGACTCGGAACGAGAGTTTACTATAATGCTTATTACGTTATACCGTGATTGCCCAGAACTGTGAAAAATGAAATTGAAAGATTACTTCAACCAAAACAAACACATTTCTCAGCAAAAAATAGTTGACGCGTTGATTCAGTTCAACCAGATTTCACAGTTGGAAACTTCAAGAATAAAATAAACACTTTACGCACCAATTTCAACAAATATCTTCAAGGCAATTGAAAACGTGAGGTGGTCAGGTGTATCCACCGACAAGGTCCCAAAACCGAAGACCTGGTATTTCGACGATATGCTGTTTATAAAGTACCAAATAGAAATAGCAGACACAGAAAGTTCAGAGGTAAGTAAATTTCAAGTACATCTTATTCATATTTGTTTATTTAGAAACTTTCACCACACCAAGTGTGTGGACACAATCCCATAATGTGCTAAATGTAGCAAAGAGCAAAGTGGACATTTTAATCCAATGGTGGTAAACAACGACCTAAGCTACGAATTTTTTTTATTAGTGTTGTTATTACTGTAAGCATTTATTTTCCCACGAAACTAACTCAGCAGAGAAGTTGAAATATTCGGTGAAATCATCCCTTGTTTTCTTTGCTTCCACACTTGAGTTGCCTCTGCCCCTTTGAAGTTGCAAATTAGGTTGTACTCCTTGTCTCCATGAACCTTTTTCGATAGTGCCAGCAGTTGTATTTTCGTAGTCAACATCACCGCGTTGCATATAGTATCCATTGTTCCTTGTTGACAAGTAGTTGTGCAAATGACAACAACACATCACTATTTTCCGAGCATTTTGCGGTTTAAATTTAATGTATTTTTGGAATATTTTGAATCTAAATGGCAAAATCCCAAAAGTGTTTTCGACAATCCTTCGTGTTCAGGATAACTTATAGTTAAAAATTCGTTTTTCCTTCGTGAGATTAACTCGGTTATAGGGCTTCATAAAATTTGGATGTAGTTGAAAAGCTTCATCTCCTACAAACACCTACGAGAAATTTTTCTCAGTGCCTGGTAATTCACTCGGATTAGGAAGGTTTAGTCGGTTCTCAGACAAGTTTTGCCAAAATATCGTGTTCCTCATAACTACACCATATGATACTCGTCCGTTGGCACCAACAACAATAATGATGAATGTATAATTCGCGTTGACAATAGCCATGAGTGCAATACTGAACGTTTCTTTATATGAAGTTCTAGTAGTAAGAACCAGAGTTGATGGGTTTTTCTATCAGTATATGTTTGCTATCAACACTACCCACACAGTTGGGGAAATTCCATTGTTCTTGAAATTCTTCGGCTAGCTTCTTCCATCCCTCTGCAGTTTTGGGTACCTAAAACAAAAAATATCAAAAGTTTCCATCGAGTAGTTTTTATATTTTTTGTATTTTTTAAAATAATTTTGTTTCATATAATGTATGGTTTTTATCATCTCTCTCACACACATTATCTCAGCCCCTAGACACCGCAACTCTTTGTGCTTACACCAACACCGCCTCACTATGGCACATATTGATGTTGTCGGTGTTGAGTGTCGTCGCCCTTTGTTTTTAATACAAATGAACTACCATATCAGAACCAGAATGTACTAAAAACGTCAACAAAACTGTTAGACTTTTCCCTGCTCCAAATTTCCCCAGGACTGCCTTAATTTCCCCCGAACCTCGTCAACGCGTTCGGGCATATTCTGCACCCCTGGTGTACATATAGTGATGTGGTCTGTGGTGGGCACACAGTAATGTGGTCTGTTGCGTACACATGGTGATGTGGTTATCTAGTGATGAAGAGGAAACTTTACTTACTTTCCCTTCTTTTAAACAACATACACACACCGGTCATACATGATCTTTCATTCTTAAAACAAATGAAGAATACAGGGGCTCAATAGGTAAAGTAACATTACACACATTTTGTAGGCCGAAATCTTTTACATCTCAAACCCCATAAGAAATTCAGCAAATATTTTTTTTTTTACATTTATATAAAAATGACACGTATTTTAACCATAATTTAAAGTGCATTATAAAGTTCTCAATATTATCTAACAGATGACAGCACTAACTCAACTTAAACTTCAACTAATTTAGGTTAAACTAGGTTTTCGCACTAACTCCCACATCACTAACAAAGTTTTAACTCTCCTTATAAAATAACATACTTCATTACATTTCAACTAATATAACTATCGTTAGCACTAACTCTGACATATCGTCCTAATCTCAACCAAGTGGTCAGTTCGATTCCTGGGAATGGTGTCATTAGGTGTGCTTTTCTATACTTCCTTCTGCTAAATGCCGGTGCGTTCCCTCTTATTTTTAACTCATAATTCCTGTCACATTAGGGTTCTTTGTTAAATCACTCTGTGTTATGGATAATATTAAAAACTATTCATGTACAAGTATTGACCTATAGAACAAGCAATAGTATATACTATTTTTAATCTGATAAACCATAAACGCCATACAGTAGTTATTTTAAGAACAAAATGTTAGACGTATGAATATATAGTAGCTTCAGTGACTTTTATATATGCCGGATACCTACCAACGAATGGTAATAAAGTCAGATTCAGATATGGAAAAACATTTTTTACAGCCACAAACTCCAATTCAACAATTTTTATATTGCTACACGTAAGTCATGTGTAAATTACAGTAGGTATTATCATTACGTAAAATATTACTAATAATATAGTAAAATATTTCCAATGGTGACCGCAAAAAATTTGTATTTTTTAAAAGCGTCTTCCTTCCAGAATTCTAATTAAGTTCCAACTGCCATTTTCTAGTGGTACTGTGGTCATTAATGGACAAAACATTTTATTTATCTGCATCACAATAAACACACTCAATCTTACACTATGAATGGTTTCGTTTTAATTGTATCTCAATGCAACTGTAATTAATCATACACTAATCAGGCTAGCGACTGTTTACCTCTGCTCATTTTACTGTAACAATAGTCATTTAAATACTCGACACCATAGTAGGAAGAACACTCCGTGTCAGCTAATAAACAATTTTAATATATCCATACATCCAGTCATATTATCAGCAGCTCTGACTTTTAATATATATTATCAATACATATTAAATAAAACATAATATAGTAAAATGTTATCACTGTTGACCGCAAAGAAATAGCTTTTAATTTTCTAAACTATTCTTTCGAATAAACTCATGGTCTAGCTCAGTGATACTCATTGTATCTTTGTGCACGGTTTGTTCGCATCAAGTGACGAGCTATCTCATGTTCTAGTGTGGACAAGTGACGAGCTATCTCCTGTTCTAGTGTGGACAAGTGACGAGCTATCTCCTGTTCCAGTGTGGACAAGTGACGAGCTATCTCCTGTTCTATCTAGTGTGGACAAGTAGTGACGAGCTATCTCCTGTTCTAGTGTGGACAAGTGACGAGCTATCTCCTGTTCTAGTGTGGACAAGTGACGAGCTATCTCATGTTCTAATGTGGACAAGTGACGAGCTATCTCATGTTCTAGTGTGGACTAGTGACGAGCTGTCTCATGTTCTAGTGTGGACAAGTGACGAGCTATCTCATGTTCTAGTGTGGACAAGTGACGAGCTATCTCATGTTCCAGTGTGGACAAGTGATGAACTATCTCATATCCTACTGTGGACAAGTGACGGGCTATCTCATGTTCTAGTGTGGACAAATAACGAATTTATTAAGGCCTCTAGTAGGGTAAATAATTTACAGAAACTCTGCAATAAACTTTGCACCTAACTTGGATGAATTATTTGGTACATCTTTGATATATCTCCCATTGGTGCCGGAAAGGTCCTCAGCGCTTGTGGTTGGAGGTTTGCATGGACTCTGTCGTATAGAGATGAGCTCCTGCCGGTAAATAATCCACAATTCATGTTTCTCGCTAGCACTTGACTGAAACATGGATAGAAACATCGCGGAAAGAATGAGACAATATCGTGGGAGGCTGAACGCGGACCCCGAGAAGAGACTCGCTTACCTGCAGAGACGCGCCGTCCAGAGGAAACAGCGTCTGCTCCTGAATCCGCCTCTCAAAGATAAATTCTACACGCTGCCGGCGGCAGCCATGGACAGCTTACGAGAAAAGTGGAAGCTGGTGAAGAAACTCGAGAGGGACAAGAAAAAGGCCATCCTTCAGGATATCTTGAAGGAGCTGAGGGAATACCTCGGATGCAAATCACCAGCACGGGTGACCTACAGAGTCCAAGGATCTCCGGACCCTTACGAGGGGTGCCCAAACTTGTTGGAAGGAGGGTCGTGGGGCTTGGAGAGAGACTCGGCATGCCCAGAGGGTTATCTGTTTCAGAACATGTTGGAGCTGGAGATGATGTTAACTGACATGAGGGATGCTGAGGACACAAGTCAGGTAACATGGACTCTTGTCTGCGACAGTATCGCCTCACGGTGCGTAGGAACCTTGAAGCGTTACCTAGTGTTCCTCACAAGATCTAGGGGTTCTTGATTCGATCTAAATCAAGAAGTCTTATATAGATTCCGGCAAAAAAAAAAAATGCATTGAATCGATCTTGAGAACCATTCAACGATTTGAATGAAAAGTTTGAGCACATTAAATATCTGTATCTTCCTATCATGCTTAATGGAACCAACTGGAGATAGTCAATTAGTAAACTATTATTATAGTATTAATAATGTGTTTATGGTAAGTTTAGCCCACATTGATTTACTGTTATCACAATATAAAACAAGCTTTGGTACGGCAAATAATCATTGTGATGTAATCGACTCATTTATGTTTCATTTAATGTATTTAAAAGGCTATTTTAATTAATTGTAACATTAGTTAATATTTCAGGAGGGTTTTGGCCAACCATCAAAACACCATTTAACCTTAACTTCGTGCCTATTTATATACATATAATTATACATTATATATGTGCCGTCTACGACACCGGGTCGTTTAGTTGGAAGGTGTGCCGCTAGACGGCACGACTCTCACTCTGAGGAGAGGTCAGGGAGTAAAAGATTGGGCAGTGAAGCCGAAGTTGGGGAAGAGAGCGGACGTTAAAATGTGAAGTAAAGGACTGTCCGAGGTAGAGGGTTAGATGGAGGTACCTGTTGAGGGGAACCGTGTATATCCGACCTCGAGAGAGAGGAGTAATAAAATAACTGTGAAACAGAATGGTGTTGTTTATCTTTTGTTGGGTTAAAGAGTGAGACGTCCCCGAACGGTGAAGAATATTGCAAAACCAACATTTTGGACACTGACGCATCGGCATTTGGGGTATCGGGGAAATGTACCCATTGGTATAATAAGAAAGGGGTTCATATATAATAAAATGATGTACTAATTTGTGGCCCAGAATTTCAATCTTTAATTTCAAAATTTCTTGATAATTAAAAAAACATGTCCTGCATTCAATCAAATATTCGTGTTTCATTTCCTTTCGATTTTTCGATTCAATCTTTTATAAATCGCAAGAGAAAGAAGCTATTCATGAATCATATCAATAACTTTGAATCTATTCAAAATATATATTAATCGAGGGTATACAATAGGTTATTGTGAAGATGGAGCATATCTAACAAGAGCTCGCACTAAACTTGTATCTGTCAACCCATGCACATTTCCAGCTCTGTGTATAAATAAGTATATCCATACACACGACAATCAAGCTACTAGCCATCATCTTGAGCGTACGTAACTCAATGATCTCGACCCCAGACTATTTATTACGGCACTGCGTCTTACTACACGTTCGCTACACTTATTTACTAAAAATGAGGAAGTAAGAATGAGGAAGGTAGAATATTTCAAGAAATGTAATCACATTTTCTTGTACGGAGAATGGTTAACCATAAGGGCAACATTGTTTCAATTCATTTTGTTAGGATTCGAACCTCATTCTCCCGTCCCCGGCAAATCAGACTAGACGAGTTCAACTCCTTTGTCCGCACGCCCACAGATGTGAGTCACCGTACACAATAACTAATAGCTCCCATGTGTTGTTGCTCATGTCGCGATGGTTCCCAAATGTTGTAGCTCCTGTCACCCAAGTTCCTAAATGTTGTTGCTCCTGTCACGATAGTTCCCAAGTTGTGTGTGTTCTCTGCGTGAAACCAATTCAACTGAGAGTCACGATTGCTGTAGTTCCTTTCACCGTAGTTTCCGAGTGTTGTAGTTCTATTCATCATAGTTCCCAAGCTGTGTTGCGTATTCTTGTCTCTGAAGATAACACAGGGAATTGTGTATTTAGAAAATGGTGGTGACCCTGCAATGCACTCGGCCGGAATTCCATCTGCGACATTGTCAACAGCGGCCAAGTGCAAATCTGAGACAAACACATTAGACCGCTTGGCCACTTTGTGAGGTTGGTGTTTCTAATTGTTTGCAATACCTTTGTTGGTGTCGGGGGCAGGGTGTTTCTCTATTGTAAGGTGTCTTGTCCATGCCAGAGTAAGTAGAGGGGAGGGAGGGAAGATTGATAGCCCGTGCTATAATGAACGATCTGCTGCAGTCATTAGTAGGAGCAGGGGAAGCTGTCAATCACCCACCGCGTACGTCACGACAAGCAACACGTCATTAACCTCGTGGTCGATCTTCACCAACACTCCGGACACTTTCTGAACGTGTGAACTAGCATACACGACTGGAACCCTACACCTCCTACAAACACACTACACTCTCTCTTTGCCGCCAGATGTATCTCCGAAAGTGTTAGCAAAGGACATTTTTGACAAGTGTTCTCCTAAAAATGAGTGAAATTTCACCTCGTTTGTCCTAAAAGGTAGCGGGCTTATTACTCCACGGCTGTATACTGTACACAGTAGGCTAGACTGCCAATGACGGGGAGATCGAGGTTCGAATCTTAGTCGGGTGTACTGAGAGGGTTTTTTCATAAATTTGTTTTCCACTTTCCCTCCACGCAAACGCGGGTATACTTCCTCTAAATATAACCTTCCTCAATCCTAAAACCATTGGCGTAATTAGTAGGCCTACATAAGCGAATAACCCGCACTGATAGTAAAATATGTTTTTATAAAAAACATGATTATAGCAGTTAAAGCTAATATACATATTTGTTATTAAATTGTTCGCCCTTTTGATAACTTATTTGAACGTTTATAACATCCCTTATAAGTAGAGTTTATTCACCGTATCCCATTTCGGAAATCGTCCGAACTGTACGGACTTAACTAGATACAAGGAAAGTAAGATTTATATAAAATGTACCAAAACTCGCGCGGAGGGAGGGTTAAAAACCACCCATAAAATAGAAACATATTCAGCACATCCTGCCGGGATTTGAACCTGAACCTCAACGCCAGCGTCAAATCGGACTAGATGAGATTGGTATGTAGCCTGCGTGCCCATTGAAACATTAAACTTGAGAAACAAAGATTGGGCCTCTGATGTTCGCTCAAACGTTATCCGACCATACCTCAAACTTTGTTTTGAATAGCATTGGAGGCAAGGTTTTTATATCTGGTCCTGGTTTGATAGCCAACCTATCTATATAATAATACAATAAAGAGAGTGTCTGTCTGTCTGTTGTGAGAGCTGCAAGATACATACCACACGTAGAGAGCAGACATTTTAGCCCCTGTGCACAAACATATGCACCTCCAAGCAGGAATTTTAAAATTTGGATTGGATCATTTTAAATTAAAAACTTGGTCGTAGAAATTAAAATGAATGTTTTTTTTGTCTGGTTGAAGCAAATAAACACTTTTCCAGGGGTAACCACGCAATCAACGCTGGGTACTTCTACTAGTTATGAATAACCGCGTGTATCTTATAGTAGTAACAAAAGGCAAACTTTCTTATTACATATTAGTTTCTCAATACTATTCAGCCGAAATTAGAACCTTTGTTTTCCGTCAATCCCGTCTTTTGAGATATTTACGTCTTGTACCATCAGACCAGCAGTACCGTGTGTGTGAGTACAGGTTCAATACAGTATTAAGGTAAGCACACACACTGGCGTACCGCGTATCACATCATCTTCCGATTTCAGTTTTTCTCCATTTCCATACATAATAATGTAGACACGAGCCGGTTCTACGCGATACGGACAAGCGCGCGACGAACTTTAGCGGGACGTTTCGGGTTCAGATCCTGTTGTTGAACACTGGGGATGTTCGATCTTTGATCGAGATTTACGAAAATTGATCCTCTACCCTGGATTAATAACTTTTTAGATCGATTCAATGGTCTCGATTTGATTCATGGATTGATTCTTTCTTTGGTGATTTCATAAAGATCGAATCAACAAATCGAAAGGAAACAACATAAATAGGCTACAGGAATATTTGATTGAATTTAGGATTTTTTAAAAATTATTAATAACATTTTGAAACCAAAGTTTGCAATGCTGGGGCCCAAATTAATGTACAGTTCACTAATATTACAATTAATAAATTAATTGCCTTTTAAATGCATTAAATTAAACGTAAAGGAGTTGATTACATTGCATTAACCATTTTATGTACCAAAGCTTGTTTTGTAATGTGATAACAAAAATTGAATGTAGGATTAATTTACCATAAAAACATTATTTATACTATAGTAATAGTTAACTGATTTATAATCAGCATTTAACTAAATAAAACATAATAGTAAAATATACCGATATGTAATGAGATAACTCTTTAGGTTGCTTTTTTCGAAAAAATACTATATAGTATGTCCGTTCATATTTGAAATATGGTTAAAACAACCTATTATTTCAAGAATCGTTAAATCGATCTTCCCAAGATCGATTCAATTCACTCATTTTCTTTTCTTTTTCCTAGATCGATCCATAGAATCGATTCAAGGCCTACGGAATGAACATCGCTACCGATGACCTGGGGCTACTTTGGATTCACACGTTCACTGGGAAACCAGAGCATAACAGAAACGTAATCACGTGATGATCTCTAAACCAATCACAGGATTCCGGCGTTGTCGCTCGGCGCTACTAGAAATAACTTCATCTTTACTTTTTCGCGCGACATCGCCTTGAACTAATCAAATTTCAAAACCAACCGACGCAATCGTTGTGCTTGCACTTACAAAGTGAGATACTAGTAGACAACTGCATCTACTGTGGTGAAATGATTGTTTAAATGGAAAGCGCGTGTGTCGTTCTTGTTCTGTTTGGATTTGTTGACGACACAGCCCAGTAGTTTGTAAACATCCATTGTGATGTTAATCTTTAATATCTGTTTATCCATTAGAACATAAACTGTGTCTGTAAGCAACTATTTGTGTTGCAAAGCATCACGGGTCAGTTAGCGTGTGAATCTCTGCTATCTATTTCAGTGAGCGTGTGAATCAAACTTTATAGAGCATGGTACGATAGTCGGGATCACATGAACATAGAGCTTCTTTATGTGCGTCTATCCATTGCTTCGTCTTAGGGTATTTTTAAATTTATTTTAGCACCCCGTCTTACTACCCGTTAGGGTTATACGCCTATATACTAATTACTCTAATGTGTTAGGGATAGGGAAAGTTAAATTCCAGAGGAAGTGCATGTGAAGGGACAATGGAAGACTATTGAAGATAAACCACACTCAGTGCACCCGACTGGGATCGAACCCCTATTTCACCGTCATGAACAGCCAGTCTATGGCGAGATAAGCGCCCTATATTATGCGGCCCCGAATTGGGTTTTTTACTCTGCTTGTCAATGGATATTATTTACTGCGACTAAAATATAGACACGGGTCTAGATAAAATAACTTCTTATAAATTGTACTTTTATTATAGTATTCATAATGAGGGTAATAAAAGGCTCAAGGCACTACTCTCGCGAAAAACTGGACTGCCGAGGATGGGGAGATTGGGGCTCCATTCCGGTCGTGTTTACTGAGTGTGGTTTGCCCTAAATGTTTTCGCGCTCTCTATTCAAGCAAATGTGGGTACACTTCCTCTAAAACATTTCTAATTCCTCAACAAATTAGTGTTGCGAAAAAGTACATAGACGTATAACCCAAAAAATAGTAAGACATGTGCTTAAAAAAAGAGGGGGCGGGGGCTAAATGTTGCCTGCAGGGCTATTATGACCACGAAACAAAACGAATTTGCGACCATCAGCATAGAGACGCTAGATTTTGTGTCAAACGTTATTAGGGCCAAGTCCTTGCGAGCGTATATATTTTCCTAGTAGAGTGACGCTAAGTTGCGCAGACCTACTACTTGTCTTTGTTTTGCGTTACGAGGTTATGTTTGCTAGGTTTTGTAATTTATCAGGTGTTTTGTGTTACCTGATTTAAACTGGCCTTCTAACTATCCTAATATAATAATCTCATAACGTTTTTGTGTGTTTTTCACATAATCTAACTTTAAATAGGCCTATATCATATTGTAGGCCAATAGTGGGGATAGTACGCTTACACTGAATGTTAAAAGAATATTTTCTTTGGAATATAACACTATCAAAATGCATTAATATTCACCATCAACACACTAATAATTGGGACAGTCCAATATTAAGATTAATTGTTTGTAAGTTTTATAGTAGGTGGAGGTTAGTTAGTTTCAACATATTTGTGATGTTAGTATTCTTTTGACCCACCTCATGGAACAACATTGTCCAAGACGTTAGTCTCTTTGGTCACCGGTGGTGGGGAGGTTAGGATTTGAATCCTAGCTGGGCGTGGTGAATTGTTCTATCTTTCTCCCTCTACACAAATCCAAATACTTTTATTCTATAACTCAACCTTTTCATCTATACCCTATTTGGGTAAAACACATGGGAATACCAGTTGACAAGACAATAAAAAGGTAGGCCTAATCTGTTTAAGATGCCTCAGCAAAACTTTAATAATGTAATCATATTTAAACTAAATCGTACATACAGTAGTAATTACTATCCACATTAATGTGAGTTGTAGGCCTATGAAATATTGCTGCCAAGACTGGAAATAACCAAAATAGGTCCTAGCAAAATGTTCACATGAGGTTTGGTTTAGGCCTAGATTTTTTAATCATGAAAGGTTCACTAAATTTATCTGAAACTGATAATTAGTTAGACCTAGTTATTCTGAAGTGAATACCAACGCATTATAGTTAAACATATCCTTATATTCTTAATCACTTAACTAAATTCTCAAGAATTCCCTTTAAATAAAAGGTGCATGTTGTTATTTTTATCCATCCAACCCACCCTCTCGTTCACTTTATTGTTAACTTAGTAGGCCGACTGGGTATAAATGCCCATCGTTTTTTGACAAGTTGTCGAAAATACTCAGTGTAAACATTATTTTTGGGAGCTCTTGAACGCTTTCATCAACTTTAAATAGCTGGTTTTATTTTCTAAGTTCTTCACACAACATATTACACTTATTCCAGTACCAATACACATATATCAAGAATAAAGCATTGGGTCGTAAAGCATACATATTACAAAAAACATTGTTTCTTTATTTGCCAACGTCTCATACTAATTCATTTCCCGTGTGACATTACCATTTGAATGCATATTTCAAATTATGATTTTTTTACTAAAATATGTTGTGTGTGTATTGAATAATGTAGGCCTAGTACTTTTTTCATTTCAAATCATATGCAAACTAAATTATGTAAGCGATTTATTAAATTAAGCTACCGTAGGTTAAATCTTTCTTGCAAATAATAGGACTTGTCATCAGCTGTTTGGGAAAATAAAAACATATGAATAATGTTCAGTCATGAATACCAGCATTCTTCAAATAAACTACCTAACTTCTAGCCTCAAACGTCATGAAAGGTAATATTCTTTGGGAATGTGTTGCCACTGTTGACAAAAACTGATTTTATTCTGTGCGTTGACGCTAGAATCCAAGTCTAAGCAACCTCCACCCCTTTATTTTCAGGTTGCATGTACAGTAGTATGAAGGTATGCGTTTTAAGAAGTGTCTAACAAAAAAAAGTTTTGTGCTCTTTCTAATAAAATAAACTTTTCTTTATACATTCATGTTAAAGGAATTGATAATAATGCTACCTTTTTAAAACTAAAAGCTGTTTTTATTTTATTTTCTATTTTTTAACTTACTCTAATTTTAGTTTCAATTCATAAATAATCATATTTTATTAAGTAGAAATTATAATCAAAATAATTAATAAAGACAATAATTAGTTTCGGTATATGCGATTGTGATATCGAGATGACCGAGATGTCGAGTAAAAAAAATAGAATAACTTTCATCGAGTACTTTTTAAAAGACTCGGAAATGTGATACGCCTAACTAGCATGCTTTTCGATTGTGTACTTTACATCTGCGAGTATTTGTATTGAAAACGCATGTGCAACATTTAAACCATAAGGGGTCATTTTTGCGTAGCAGCAGAAACTGTGGTGAAAAATGAGCTCTAAGGGAATATGGCTTTTAAATGTAAATAGAATGGTAAACCGTCCAGCCAACAAGGTCGATTCTCACTTAGCTGGTAAGAAAAGAGAAAATAAAATAATATTAAGGTCCGAGTAAATTACTCGATTATGCCCATAAATAGCTCGCTCCCGCGCTCGTCATTCTGGCCAAACCCTAATTGAGATAGATGGGTAGTATAAGTGTATCAAATGATCATAATGAACTGAATTTTATTTTGATATAAGATTCATTCCTCTAACACTAATACTTTTCCCAGTTTGATGTGTTTAGTTACGAGCTCTCCTGCTGCAGAACAGCTTTCAAATATCTAATGAAGCTGTGTAATATTTTGTAATGTTTGTAATGTTGTGTTCGCAGGTGAAAAGACCGCGGACCGAGCCGGACCTGGACACACCGGAAAGAAGTCGGTAAGTGTTGGAATATAACGCCCTGGTCAGGATATCAATACTGGACCCTCGTGGTGCATGTACTATAATAACGTCTCTTTGATATCTTGACATGTCAGAATAT